>WSYQ01001286.1:0-262430 GCA_011426435.1 Lysiphlebus fabarum
ACAAGCTACAGTCCTGAGACTGGGGGCAACAAAATATTCTTGATACAATACTGTGTCTCTTTTATTATAGTTGTCTACTTACGACATAACCTAACCATATATATATACTTGTTCAATAAACCATATTATTATTAATTATATTAAAATTATATTGAAGTGTTGCTCATTAATTACTTTATTCAATAACCTCGACCTCTAAGTTATAACAGGTTATGGGCCTTCCATGTTTAAAGTAAATATTAAAATTAAAAAAAAAAATTTTTTGTTTGAATTTTACTTGATCCCACGAGGTAAAAAGAAAAATTGAGGTTAAACACTTAAAAAATATAAAATATAAAAAAAAAAATATTGAAAATATGGCATCTAATGTTGGAATCCGTGTTGAAGCACTTGGTAAACATAATTTTGACACATGGAAAATACAAATGTCAGCAATTTTGGTAAAAAAACGATTTGTTTAATTATGCTGATGGAACAATTAAAAAACCAAAAGTAGGTTCGCAAAAAGCAGATAAATCAGCAGTAACAGATAATGATGTACAAGACTGGAACACAATGGATCAAAAGGCAAAAGCAGATCTGATACTATCAATACAACCAAGTGAATTAAAACAAATCAAAGATTGTCAGACGTCTAATGAAATATGGTTGAAGTTACACACAATACACCAGTCCAAAGGACCAGCAAGAATGGCTAGCTTGTTAAAAAAGCTAGTATTATTGAAAATGAAAGATCATGAAGATGTGAGGGAACACCTGGAAAAATTCATGGACACAGTAGATAAGCTTAAACAGATTGATGTGGACATCAATGAGAAATTATTAACAGTAATGTTATTATTAAGTTTACCAGATAGCTATGCAAATTTTAAAACAGCAATTGAATGTCATGATAATCTACCAAGTCTTGATAACTTGCAAATAAAAATGTTAGAAGAATGTGATTCAAGAAATCAACAATCATCATCATCAGTGTCATCAGATGCTCTGTTTGCAGCACACAACAAATACAAAAAATTCAATAAGAATTGGAAACAAAAAAAAAAAACAGCACAAGACCAATCAATATCACAGAAAACATCAAATTCTGGTTTTCCATTTAAATGTGGGTTTTGTAAAACTGTTGGACATAAATATGTTGATTGTGAAAAAAGAAAAAACAAAGAAAGAGCACATAAAACTGAAGAAGTTGGACTGATGATTGATGAACAAGTGTTAAATTTTTCAACTGGTAATAACTTAGAGCTGTGGTGTTTTGATAGTGGGTGTACTTCGCATATGTGTAATGATAAACAAAAATTTGAAAATATAAGTGATAGTAAATTGCAAGTATTAAATTTAGCAAATGATACGACAACTAGTATTGAAGCAAAAGGTACAGTAAAGCTGAAGATTATGAACAATCAAGGGAGTGAAAAACTTCTAAAGCTTGAGAACACATTGATGGTGCCTGATTTGAGGACAAATTTATTGTCAATATCCAAAATAACTGATAATGATTATAAAGTTATATTTACCAAGAATGATGCGATAGTTTGTGATCAAAAAGGTCAAATTAAAATACGTGGTAAAAGAATAAATGGATTATATTATTTGTCAAATCATCAACAAGGAAATGAGGTTGAATGTTCAAATAAAATAACAAAAACATGCTCACTGCATGAATGGCATGGAAAGCTTGGTCACCTAAATTACACAGATTTAAAATCATTGCTAAAAACACAAAATATAAAATACGATGATCTGGAACAGAACAAATGCATCACTTGTATTGAAGGTAAATTTACCTGTAAACCGTTTCCAAAAAAATCAACAAGACAAACTGAAATATTGGAGATAGTCCATACAGATTTATGTGGTAAAATAAGATGTCTGTCAAAAGGAGGAAACAGGTTATTTATGACCTTTATTGATGATGCATCAAGAATGTGTTTTGTGTATTTTTTAAAAAGAAAATCAGAAGCACTGAATGCTTTTAAAAATTTTAAAGCCTTAGTTGAAAACCAAACAGGCAGAAAAATAAAAACATTACAAAGTGATAATGGAACTGAGTATTTAAATAATGAGTTTGACATGTTTTTGGCACAATGTGGTATTAATCGTCGATTGACAATCAGCCACACTCCACAGCAAAATGGAGTGGCTGAGAGAAAAAACAGAACGTTGATAGAAATGTCAAGATGCATGTTGTTAGATGCAGACTTGGATAAATCTTTTTGGGCTGAAGCAATTGCCACAGCAAATTTTATTAGAAATAGATGTCCATCTAAAAGTGTAAATAATAAAATACCATTTGAAATCTGGTCAAAAGAACAACCAGACTTGTTTAATTTACAAATTTTTGGTACACCTGGACATTGTTTGAATAAAATACCAGGAAAAGATAAATTTGATAAAAGAACTCGTGAATGTATTTTTCTGGGTTACCCAGAAGATAAAAAGGGTTATAAAGTTTGGTTAACAAATGAAAGAAAAATTGAGTTCACAAGAAGTGTTGTGTTTAAAAATTTAAATGAAAAAATAACTGATGCTGATAAAAATAACATTGAAACAATAATTGTACCAGTTGATAAACCAATATCACAAGGTTCAAATAATAAATCGAAAAATCAAAATAACACTGAAATAATAATTGAACCAGTTGACTTGTTAACAAAACAAAATTTAAACAAAAATGATGTAGATAATGGTAGTGATGATATTGATACATCAACAGTATCACATGATCTATCACAAATCAAAGATAACAATCAAAATATAGACAGTATCTTATCATCAGGGATAAAACAAGTTCAACCATCAAGTTCAACAACTGATATATCTTCACCATTTGTGCAACTGAGTGAGTCTGATGATGATGATGAAATGTTCATTGGTTTTAAAGAAAGTGAAATAAATGAAGCAAAAAGGTTATTGAAACCAAAAAGAGGTAGAAAGATGTTAATAAGAACTGGTAGACCAGGCAGACCTCGAAAATTCAAACAAATTGACACAGCAATGTTTGAGGGGGAGAATGAAGAACAAACAAACATGGCTGAAGTCAACTTGAAAGATGCTTTAATGAGTGATGAAAAGCAAGAGTGGAAAGAAGCAATAAAACAAGAGTTTAAAGCTCAAATTGAAAATGACACTTGGAGGTTAATTCCTGATGCAGGTAGTCAAAATGTAATTGGTTCAAGGCTGGTTTTAAGTAATAAATATGATGGTATGGGAAACATAATTCGTAAAAAGGCTAGATTGGTAGCAAAAGGCTACTCTCAACAACCTGGTCTTGACTTCAATGAAACGTTTTCACCTGTTGTAAGATTGGGATCAATTAGATTACTTGTTGCACTGGCTGTAAAACATCAAATGCACATCCATCAACTTGATGTAATAACAGCATTTTTAAATGCTGAGTTGCATGAAAATATTATCATGAAGATGCCAGACATGTTTGAACATATGTTAAAAGAAATTGCTGATGAAGAAAGAAGAATAAAAGGTGAAAAACAAAGTAAAGCATGTGTAATGCTGAATGATTTAAAAAATGGTAATAAATTTTGTAAAATAAATAAATCAATATATGGATTAAAACAAGCTGGAAGGCAATGGAATGCCAAGCTGGACCAACAATTTAAAATCATGGGTTTAAAACCAACACAAACAGACATGTGTGTTTATCATGCTGAAAAGGATAATGTACCACTTGTTGTTGCAGTATATGTTGATGACATATTAGTCATGTCTCAGGATCAGAATTGGATAAATAAATTTAAAAATGATTTAAGACTAAAATTTAAAATAAAAGACATGGGTAAAGTCAAGACATGTCTTGGTATAAATTTTGATCAAACAAATGATTCAATAACGTTGTCACAACATAACTATATCAAAGAAATATTAAAAGAACTTGGAATGGAAAATTGCAAATCAACATCAACACCAATGGAGACAAATTTAAAGCTATCTAAAGAAGAAGGTCAAGTACCAGATTCACGTTATCCATTTAGAGAGCTGTTGGGGAGTCTGATGTATCTGGCAATAGCAACAAGGCCAGACATTGCCTTTGCTGTGAATAATTTGAGTCAGTATAACAATTGTTTTCAAGAAGAACATTGGGTAGCTGCAAAGAGGATACTCAGATATCTTCAAGGTACAATCAATTATGGCATAAAATATAGTAAAAATAATGACTGTTTAAGTGGATATGTTGATGCTGATTGGGCTGGATGTCAAATAGACAGAAAATCATTTACTGGTTACGTATTCACTCTGTCTGGTGGTGCAATATCTTGGGAGGCAAGAAAACAGAAGACTGTGGCCTTGTCTTCAACAGAGGCTGAATACATGGCACTCACTGAGGCCACAAAGGAAGCAATTTATTTAAATTCTTTCTTGAGTGAACTGAAATTAAATACTGGCACAACGATAAAAATACACAATGATAACCAAGGAGCACAACGACTTGCCAAAAATCCTATTTATCATGGGAGAACGAAGCATATAGATGCTCGTCATCATTTTGTCAGAGAAGCTTTAATAAATAAGCAAATATCATTATCGTATCAGCCATCAAATGAACTAATGGCTGATGTATTTACAAAAGGCTTGATCAAAGCAAAGCATCACAAGTGTATCAAGCAATTTGGTGTCCAAGATGTCATAAACACTTTCGCTTGAGGGGGAGTGTTGGTAGTACTGTTTTCAGTATGTTGGCATACTGATAAAAACAAGTACAAAAACAAGCTACAGTCCTGAGACTGGGGGCAACAAAATATTCTTGATACAATACTGTGTCTCTTTTTATTATAGTTGTCTACTTACGACATAACCTAACCATATATATATACTTGTTTAATAAACCATATTATTATTAATTATATTAAAATTATATTGAAGTGTTGCTCATTAATTACTTTATTCAATAACCTCGACCTCTAAGTTATAACAAAAACTCAAAACCTCCATTTTTGGAAGAAAAAAAACAGTTTTCACCAGAAGAGGCTAGTTTAACATCAAGAATTGCAACTGCTAGAGTGCATATTGAAAGATCGAATCAAAGAATTAAAAATTTTGATATTCTTGGGTCAATTTTACCTGCTCATTTTCAAGTACATATTGAAGAAATTTTTTCAGTCATTTGTGCAACTGTTAATTTGTCATCTTCAATATTAAATGATGATAAATTTATGGGTCATTGAAGCCATCTTTATATGTTAAATAAGTATTGACAATAATTGTATATAAGTTATTGTTACAAGCGTTTGGAATGAATACAAGTAATATTTTATTTTATTTTTATTTTTTTTCATCAATTGTAATAATAAAATCATGCTTAATTTTCTAAAAAATACCATTTATTCTTTAACAAATAAAAAAAACCTTAAAAGAAACAGACATATAATAATCAATATTATTTTTGTCTTTCATCACGTAATAATAAATAAATTTATATATTATTTATAAAATTTATATAAACAATCATGCTTAATTTTTTAAAAAATACCTTACATGTGTTGTCATGTTAAAAACAATTTTATAATTAAAAAAAAGTAATTTAAATAATTATTTTTATATTTTTTAACAAATAAAAAAAACCTTAGAAGAAACAGACATATAATAGTCAATAATATTTATCTCTTTCATCATGTAATAATAAATAAATTTATATATTATTTATAAATCTTATATGAACAAACATGTATGAGGCTGAAAACTTACTGTTTTATTACTGTATTATTTTCTATGATATTTTTTTTTCTCTTCATACATATTTCAGGTAATAAATATGTATAATAAACGTCCTTTGAAATAGGTAAAATATTGCGAAGATATGGTTCATCGATTGGTGCTTTAAAAATTATCATCGATTTGTCTTTGGAGCAGTAAATAACAAAATTAGTAACTTTCATGTTTAATACAGCCATACCTAGTTGCATTTGAGCATAGTAAGGATGGCTCTTTCTCCATATGTATTGTCCATTTTCTATTTTAGAAAAAATTTTACCAGATCCAACTTGACTTTCAACAGCAACACTGATATTTTTACTCTTGCCTTTATAGGGGCATTTTATCTCCAATAATTCCAAATTACCAGTTATTGGATTGTCAACAATACCATCTGGTGAATATGCAAAAGCAGGCACTTGTTGTGAGGCAACAAGCCCAATCTCAATAACATTCTTTTGAGTTTTTTTTACCAATTCAGCACGTGCTTCAGGTTCAGTATCTATACCATGTTTCGTATATTTAGATGAAAATGATTTTGGATAAAATAAGTCGACGAACTTTTGGGACCACTGTTGATTTTAGCTTTTGTTGTGACCTAAAATTTTTTGACAAATTGAGCCAGTAATCCTACATCGTCTAGCTTCACGCCATAAAGAAAATGATAGCTTAGTTTGGCAACATAATTCTGGTAGGTCTTTTGACAGTTCTTGTAATATTTTTAAACAGCAAAGATCTGGTTCCACTGATAATTTTATAATTTTAATATATTCCATTAATTGACTAGTTTGAGTAGAAAATATTCTCATTATCAAGTCTTTTTGAATTTGTGTTAAATAAATTGATTTTTTAACATGTTGAATTGGATCATGACGACCAAACATATCTTTAACGAGTGATCATTTAGGTAAATCAATCAATAATTTCGTATTCAAATCATCAAGCTGTTGATCAGTCAATTCACTTTTATATTATTGTCTTTATTTTTTTTCTTATTTTTTGTTATTGAATTTAATTTGTCATCAATATTTGTTTGGTCACTCAAGGTCTTACGTTTGCTAAATGGTCTAGTAGGACAAACATGACATGTCATTGGCACTGGTTTTAAAATTTCAATAGCATGATTGTACTCTTGTGTTTTCCATGAAAATTTTTTGTCAGTACACGAAAGAATAGTTAAATTATCTGATCTGAAAAATCAATTTTATTATCTATAATACAACATACATAAACAAATAAATTTATAGGTTATATGTTATAAGGTCTCACCTGTAAATAAACAACAAAGCTGCTAGTGAATATTTACACTTTTCACCCAAACCAGCTACACATGAGCACTTAACAGAAATAGTTTTACCATATTTTTTAATTACTCCATTAATATCATGAGGCTTTTCTTTTGGTTTACTTGTTGATATGCATTGTGCCCAAAAGCTTATGTCACTTTTATTTTGTTCAATTGCATTTAAGCCACAACGCGTCAAATGTTTAGCATTTGATATTTTTTCTGCATAAACATAATTTCTCTTCTCAAAATTACACCCAAGCTACTTGGTAATATCATTAATTGATAATAACATTATAAAAATTACAAAAACTCTAATAATACTGTACTTGTTATTTAAATAAAACGCCAAATATTATCCAGAATGCGCCATATTGGCTCACGGACACGGTGAGTGTGTGTGCGTGCTTATAAGCCCCGCCCATAGGTCAGATCCCTATAGTATGACACCATCAACATAGATCCCTATGGACTCGAGATATAGTTATATCTGTCTCGCTTGAGCATGCTTGGCGCCTGGCAGGCTACTGGAATGCACTCGTGCTAGATCGGAATTTACCGACAAGAAGACGAATAGAATCTGACTTATCTGTTTATTTCTGTTTATTTCATGTCGACAAGATGCGTTGATCAAACCGTAAAACGGAGCAGTTTATTTACGTAAACAATAAAAAACTTTCATTTTTATTGATGAAAAAGTGTTGTTAATATATTGTATATATTCAGTAAAAGATACGAATTTTTATGAGTGTATTTTTTTTATTTGTAACTGTTACTTCACTAAGTGCTATTATTTATTTCAACGATGAAAGCGGAAAAAATATTAATAATTTTGTTTTTTTTTTCAATATATTCATAAAAAACATAATTTAAGTTAAGTAAATATATATTTTGGCAATGAAAATTACAATAGATAATTATAAAATTTATTATTTTTTTATTTTTAATAATTATCATTTATATATTTCAGTAGCAAGTGAATCAGAAAACGTACAATTACAAATTATATACATTTATACATTTGTCACAACTAATATTATTTATAAATTTATAATTATTTTTCAATAATTTATATAATTAATTATATATTATTGATAATATTATTAGTATTATTGATGAAATTATTTTTAAACCGTGGTTGTTTTTGACAATGATTATTATTGTTGTCGATAATAATATTAAAAGTATTATTCATATTATTATTTACATAACTATTTAGATTTTTATCATTATACTGTTTGATTTTTTATTAAGATTATATTTGTGTGATTCATGAGGATTGGTTATTTTAAAAATAGTAAAATTTGGTTTTGCAGAAAATGCCAGATGCTATGGATGAAAATAATGAGGACGTTTCTGATTTACAGGAAGATTTGGTTACATCAATGATGCCGAAATACGACTCAAATCCATCGACAAGTGTTAGTGGAGAGACTGTGGAAGCTGCGGACATTCTGAAAAAAAATCCACAGAATCTAAATACATCATTGACATTAAAAAAAAAATTAATTCAAGTGATTATTTACTGAGAATGTTAGCTATAGCCATCAAGTTCAACCAAACATATGAAGAGTTTATAGCTTCCATGAAAGCAATTAACTCAACATTTGGATTATCTGGCCTTCCAACGACAAAGTATATGCTTTGGAAAATTATAAACCTAAATGATGATGCATATAAACGGTATTATTTTTCCCGTCATTGTAAAAGTCAAGTTGGCGAAAATATTGTTATTCGTATTTGTATTTGTATTTTGTTTTATTGTAGACCAACCAGCACATTCAAGGCTGAATTATCTGGTCTTAAATTACATGGTTGACTTAAATTACATTGTTAATAGTATGATCATAGTGATTACATTTAGTTAATATTAACTTTACAATTATCGTAGTTAATACAGGATTATATTTTTACATATATCCTTAGTTAGATTATTTGTTATTTAAATCATATTATTTTCTTATTGTTAATTATCTAATGCTGTAAGAGAGTGAATATTAATGCTACTGTTCATGTTAAAAATATCAAAATCCGGGTAGTTGTCACAGGAAATGTTTGCGCAGTTAATTAAATTATATACTGGTGTGCAAGCGGCTAAGTTGCAGTTAGTTGTAGGTGGATATGAAACGGTTTTGTACCTGTTGTTTACACTTCTGTGTACTTTGATTGACAATTGTTGTAAGATGTCTGGACTGTTAACATGGTTGTTTAATATTTTCATGCAATACAAAGCTACTATGTAAAGCCTCCTACTACTCATATTGTCTACATTTTCTCGAATACATAGATCATTATAGTCTGAGCTTCTTAATGGATAATTGCTGGTACGTAAAGCAATGAGTTTTTTCAGGTGTCTTTATGTATTTTGTCTATTATTTATTTGCTTCTTGGTATTATATGGTAAGACGGGTAAACAGTAGTCAATTATGGGCATAACGAAAGCATTAAATAGTGTTTTTATTGTATTACAATTTTTAAAATATCGAGAAAGTCTGGATATGAACCCTAACATACGCATTGCTTTGGTGTTAACGACATCAACATGGGTGTTGAATGTGAAAGATTTATCATATGTTATACCATGATCAACCGTCATGTGGCAGCGTTTCAAAACAATATCGTTTATCGAGTAATCGAAATTGATTACGTCTACCTGGCATCCAGCAAGGAGTGAGTTATATACATATTGATTGAAAGAAAGTAAATTTGTGGTGATAGATTTTTTAAGTAAGATTCCATGCTGTTCAGCAGCAACTGATGGTTTCAATACACCATACATTTTATCATTTAGGAAAATTTCAAAGATCTTGGAAAATCCAGATAAGATGGTGAAAGGCCTGTAATTATTGACCAAATGTTCTGAGCTGTTTTTGTGTATGGGTATAATCGACTTTTTCCATGCCTCCAGATAAATACCATGCTCTAGTGATAAGTTGATTATATGACACATGGGCAAGGCAAATGCACTTTCGCGATACTTGATGAATGAACAGGGTATTTGATCAAGACCCGACGAGTATTTATTTGGTAGTTTTTTAATCGCGAGTGTAACATCTAGTACAGTACATTTATCTGTTTTGCCAAATGAGTCAGGGAATTGGTGTTTACAATATGAGATAAATTCATCATGTAATTTACAAATATATTCGTGGTCATCGCTTGACATTTCATTGTATGTACTCATGAAATTTGCAAATTCATTTAATATTATATTCGGATCTGTGGAGTCTGTATCTTGTATTTTGAACGTGTTTGGAAGTCTAGTTTCATTTTTAATATTATTACCAATTTTCCATAATGATGTTGGGTTATTTGTCAAATCTTTTTCAGCATTTTCAATAATAAATATAATTTAATCTAGTTTTGTGCTTTATAGTATTATTTAACGAGCTTAATTTATTACGTAGTGATGTTATTTCGAATTGACGAGTATCATAGTTGCTTGTACTTGTATTATTTGAATTGTTATTTGATTTGGACTTTTAGTGATTCATAAGCTTATTAATTTTGTGCTTAACATTACGTCTGAATTTTATAAATTTAATTGTTTTATTGTTAACCCATATTGGGTATTTCTTATCTTTAGTGCGTGGATTAATTGAGTTATTTTGCTTGTGAGTTTTCATATGGTTTACTAAGGTATCATTGATTTGATTGTAAAATAAATTGACAGCTGTGTCAACGCTGTGGGTGTTGAGCAGGTCATCCCACGAAATGGTCAAAAGTTTAGCCAGCAAGAGATCAAATGAGATAGCTTTAAAGTTGATATTAATAGATGTAATAGCATGGTTTAATGAAAAGTTGTTATTGTTCTTACGATTAATAGGTATATTAATGTCCAAAGGTGGGTGGCAGTGCTCAACACTCACAACTGGATTATCTGACAAATTAACTGTACATTGAGTTGACGAGAATACCAAGTCAAGATTTGATATTGTGTTGTATTGTTTAACGTGTAGTGATTCAGCTAGTTGAATTAAAGATTCTGTTTTAGAGAATTTGATAATTTTCGATATATTCAAAATTGCATATACGATGAATCAGTCAGCATAGAAACACGAGAAGAGATTGCCAAAATACGAAATACAAATGTTTTTAATAAAAATATGACAACGGAAAGTAGCTACAATAACATACAGTTTAAAAATTTAGCGAAAAAATATTAAGAAAAATGTACAAATGAAGAAAAACTACTACTAAAAACAGCTGGTTGGAAAAACATTGTAGATTATACAAGTTATTAATCACTCATCAATAAAGTTGAATATCGTACGTCTGAGTAAAAAACTGATACAAGTTTCCAATTGCACAATATTTCGTGAAAATATTAGATTCGGTGATATAGAGAAAATTGTAACTTTTCCATATGGAGAAAAAAGTATTTATGGAGTTATAATTAATTATTTTAAAATTACAGCATATGCTTTAAAGACAACTTTTATCAAAGATGCAGTAGCAGCAAATGAAAAATTATTTGTTGAAATGGCACTGATAACGGGTCCAGCGTTTAAAGTTGTAAAAAAAAAGAAATTAGACTAATCGCATTACCGAATTGTTGGGAGACAGATTAAATAAAAATGTTTTTGCTATGTACATATATATTTTCCTTTTGATTTGAATAATCAAAAAATAATAGTAACAATAATATTTATTTATGAATTTTGCTCCTGATTTGCTATGGAATTGTTACTGCGCAAGTTGGACAAATTTATTTTTTTTTTCTCAATAAATAATTTTTTTTATAAAAAATAACTAAAAAAATAATAATAATAATGATATAAAGACATAAACAATTAAACAATATTATTTATTTATGAATTTTGATAAATTTTTTTTGCTATTGATTTCCTATTAGTTTGCTTTTGATTTTAGTGGTACGTTTCCATAAATTACCGCTATCTGAGGTATTGTGTTTTGTGTCTGTTTGACAGCTCGCTCCCTAACCTCATAACCTTATACTTTTGAATCATATAAATTATTAATAATAAAAGATAATTTAAGTAGTTATATAGAGCCGGTTTAAGGCCATGGTGAGGGGGTGAAGCTTGATCAAGGGGGCAGGGGGTAGAAATCTCGAAGTTTCTAGAGATTTCTAGAACCTTCAAGATGTATCTAGAAGATTCTAGAACATTCAAGATTTTCTGTATGATTCTATATTTTAATAATGATAATAAATGTTAGAAAAATAAAACAAAACTAAAATGAATCATAATTTATATGATAAATAAATAATTATAATAATTTAAAATAATCATAATAAAATCAATGATAATTTATAAATAATAAAAATAAAATCAATAATAATTTATAAATGATGATAAAATAATTGATACTTTATAAAATAATAGTGGAAGAAAAAATAAAATAACTTATAATATTAATTAAATAATAGCAGAAGAAAAAATAAAATAACTCATAATATTAATTAAATACGCGCGCTACAATATATTGATAACGCGTGACCTTGTTCCCATAATTCACTCAACGCATTTGCTTCTCTAATCTCCAAAGTTTATTCGCGGCTATGTAACCCCTCTTTGATACCCTCACACGATCTTCCTCACGGTTGCAGCTGCAGCGCGATTCCCCTATATACACTATTCTATGCGTGACCTTCCCCACAGTCAAGCTATACGCGGCCGCTCCCACCCATGTAACCCCGCGTCAAGAATAGTGCATGCATATGAAAAAATATATGTAAATAATTTGTGTTATATTTATTTTAAATGTTTTTCTGGATTAATTCTTATTGTTTCAAATATTATAAGAGAAGGCTTTCTAATAAATAAAAAGATTGATCGAGAAAACTTTTAAACAAATACTGCTGACGAAACTGTTTACTTGATTCAAATTCCGTTAAAAAAAAGTCATCAAGTAAAAAGACTATAGACATATTCATTTCAAATATTCTGGACTGAACAATATTCATGTGAGAAGGTTATTTTATCAGAAAATAATAATGAGCCTTCTCACATAACAATTGCGTACTCCAGAATATTTGAAATGAGTATGGCTATAATCTATTTACTTGATGGTTTTTTTCCAATGAAAATATTAATCGAGTAAACAGTTTCGTCAGTAGTATGTATTTTAAAGTTTCATCGGATTGATTTTTTTATTTCAGGTGTTATGTGAGACTGCTTTCCTGTTGGAACTTATCAAAAAACCTCCTCACATGACAATCAGAAAAAATAAGTCCAGAGACTTTGGAGTAAATATTATTCAAATTATTGACGTGATGACTTTTTTTCCTAGAAATCCCCTTTCTTTCATAAATATATGTAGGCCTTATAAAAGGTCTGCATATATGTCACGCATCATTATAATTTCGATCTCAGTGGTTGCCTCATTAACTTATAAACTCATTAACAAAAAGGAAGAAAGATGTCAGGGTAAGTATCAATATAAGACTTATTTAAAGTGTCATCTTAAGTAGTATTAGTTATATATTTTTTTTATTTTTTATTATTTCTTGTGGTTGATTAAATATTAGATAAAAGTTTATTATTGATTTTTTTAGTGTTTAGAGATTGCTTGTAGTTTTATTTATTTTTTAAAATAAAAAAGTGTAACTGTTTTTTTATTTTTTGTGATTGATTAAATACGAGTTATAGGTTTATTTATTTTTTTATTTTTAATGAAAAAGAGTAACTTTTTATTATTTGTGAAAGAATTGGATATAAAAAAGTTTATTTTGATGAAAGAGTGTGAATAGTATCTGGTTTTTATTGTCGGAATTATTGAAAAGTGTATTGTCTTAAAATTAGCTTCGGTTTTTTAAATATTTTTTTTTTTTGTGATTGAATAATATTAGACAGAATGTAACTAAATTGAGACTATTGATAACAAAATTTTTTATTGAAAAATCGTTGATATGTTTTTGGAGTAATTGTTTATAGTTTTTTTTTTTTATTTCTAATGAAAAAGTGTAACTTTTTTTTATTTTTATATGGAAGAATTTGATAAAAATAGTGTCAATAATAGTATTTTAATAACAGAATATATATATATATATTTTTTTTTTGTGTTTGAATGATATTGATCATTATTAATGTATGTTTTTTTTTTTTTATTTTCGTATTTTGGATAGATTTTGAAATTTTTAAAATTATAATTGAATGATTCGAATTTATTGTGAATGTGTAATTGAATTGTTGTAATATATGATTAAGGTGCAATCAGTTTCACTTTGTTTAAATTATATATGATAATATTTTTATTTTTTTTCAGACTTCAAGTTCGTTATGTGAAAGATGGAGATTCAACCGTCAGAGCTTGAATTCCCTCACAATGGTTACATGAAGTCAAGGAATCAACTTTGGTTCTTATTATTACAAGAACCACTGGGCGCGCTTCGCGCGCCTGTCTTTTATATAAATTAATAAATTGAATTAAATTAAAATAGTTAATTAAAATGAATAAATTATTTGCCAAATAATGTATACAATAATAGGAACTTTAGTTTTTATCTCAAAAAAAAAATAATAACAATATCGATTTATATTTTTTCTATTATTAATTTTTGACTCGTCGTTCAATTTCATATGTTGAATAATTTTTTTTAACCTTTTTTAAATCACAATAATCAGCAAATAATGTATGTTTAACATTATATTCTTTATCAATAAAATCATCAAACTTTCTTTTAAATTTTTTTGATTTATAAATATCATTTCGAGCAACATATTCATCATTTAATGTGTAAACATTTCAAATTTTATTTATAGAAGATTTACAATCAACTGATACTTTAATAATATTATATTTTTCATTAATAGCATTTAATAAATTTTCAAATATATTTTTATGTTTAAAATAACCAAGTAATATATTTATTTTTCCTCGACAAAATTCAATAGCATAATTCAATAATTTTGAAAAATATTCTTCAGGAAAATGAAAATTAATATTTGCTGGTTCATGATGATCAATTTTTTGATAATAATTTGAATCATAAATATTATAAGTTAATAATAAACGATTACCACTTATAACTTTAGTTATTGAAAATTCTGTATTATTATTAAAATAAACAAATCTTAATTTTGATTTATCCATTGATTTTTCAACATTATAATTACCAAAACATAATTCACCACCAATATGTTTTGTTGGTAATAACAAAATTAATGTTCCAATTAAACCTGGACTATTTTTTTACAATGTGGAATAATAAAATCACCAGTTTTATAATAATTTAATTTTTTTTTAATTATTCTATCAATATT
Organism: Lysiphlebus fabarum; assembly: GCA_011426435.1. Taxonomy (NCBI): domain Eukaryota; kingdom Metazoa; phylum Arthropoda; class Insecta; order Hymenoptera; family Braconidae; genus Lysiphlebus; species Lysiphlebus fabarum. Next base: position 15,223 of record WSYQ01001286.1, read on the forward strand.
TATTTTATCAAGTATTGATCTGATATTAAAATTAATATTAAAATTTTCTATATATTTTAGTCTATGAAAATGGCTATCATTAGATTAATATTCAAAATCATTTCGAGTAATATTCATAACAATTATATTTCTATTAAAAACTGTTAATTGAGTTTGAAAAGGTTTGGAAAATTCAACTGTGCCAGTATGAATGTCCAAAAAATTATAAAAAGTTCGAATATTATTTATTTTATCACTATCAATAGTATCATCAATATTTTTGTATGTATTTTGTTTAATGCTTTCATTGACTTGTCGTTCATATAAAATTTCACCTCTTTGTTTAGCTTGATCTACCAAGTTTAAATTATATCCATGTGTTGGATTAATTAAATAAGCAGTCAAAAATTCCATAAGATGAACAGCTGGATCACGATAGGTAGCATTGGATATTTTTGCAGTTCCACCAATGATTTCTATGATGTTATTTTTTTTAATTTTCGGCTCCCAACTTTCAGCCATTATACCCCACATTATTATTTTCATCCTTGTGTTACTATTCATTATTTAAATCAAACTTAAAAACTTTATTCTGATTCGAATTTACTGATTTTATCCCATCAATTGCATCAACAAAACCGGTTACAGTACTACATTATAAAGAAAGTAATTAATTATTTTTTAATGGTTATATGTATATATATATATATATATATTCTATTTATTTTGTACATGAAAAATTGTATAATCAATGTAAATAATTTTACTCATATATGCACTTACAGATTCTTTTCTAAATTTTGATTTTCGTCTGCTGTAAAATCTGTAAAATCACTCATTATAAATGTTTCAACTATAGTTATTCCACCGATAGTTTATTTAAATTATTCAATCAATAATTTATTCACAATTATTTAATCAATGATTTAATTATTGTATTCGATTAATGTATTCGCTTATAAATAAGTCTTCTTTATGTCAAATAAAATTTATAGACTGAAAAAAATTTGAAAAAAAAACAAAGCATTTTGTTGATTTCAATAACAACAAAAAGAATTCAAAAAGACATGAGAGTGAGAGAGATAAACAAAATAAAAGTTCATTTATTTATTTCAAAATAACAACAGATCGACAACAGACAAAGAAAAAATTATAAATGATGTAAGAGTGACAGAGAAAACAAAATGACCAATCAAATGTTCTGAAGATCGATGACAACTGTCCTTTTTATATAAGGAAAATCGCAATAGTATTTTGTGTAACAAGGGCAGAAAATTGAGAATTGTGGATGAAATGTGTGATGATGACAAACATCCGCAATTCTCAATTTTATGGCCGAGTTACACACACTATTTTTTGCCATGAATGTTTTGAAACCGAGATTTTGATGCAAACTGTCATATGGTGCATGTCTAATTACGTTTAATTAGTTGTTTTCGTATTTTAAGTCGTTTTTTTTTTTTGTGAATATGTCATTATCAACTAATTTTGCAACAGGAAGTGGCAAAACGGTTGTCAGTCCTGAAAAATCAATTTTATTAGCTAAAAGATTGTATGATGAAGATAGTGAGGTTGTCAAAAAATTTAAAAGTGATCTTGATCTATTAAATATTAAAGAAGAAAAAAAAGATGAAATTGATTTAGAAAAAGAAATACAGTTATCAGTAAGCCTTATTGAGTCTGATGTAGAAGGTTTTAGTGAAGAATTTTCAGCTGCAAAAGAAACAGGTAAATACTGAATTGAATTTAATTGTGATGTTTTTGATTTTATGTTATTTAATTAATAATTTATATATATTTATTTTTAGCTAATAAGTCAAGTGGTTCACGTGGTTGGAATACTGGAAGTCGGGTGCTAATTTATTTAAATGGCCTAAGTTACCAAAACCAAAGATACATATGAAATCGACTGATAAAACTTTTCAAGATTTATGCCACCAAAATTTATCAACAAGACTGATGATAATCATCCAACAATATCAGCAACAGCATTACCAGCTCAACCACCACCAATATCAACAACAACATCAGTAACAACAAAAAACGAATATACTGCATCTACAATGACAACAATTATAACAACAGTTATTACAACAACAATAATTTCATCAAGAACATAAAGATTTGTTTTATATTTTAGTTATAATCTTTTTTATTAATAAAAAACTTTAATTAATTGTCAACATTAAACTTACATGTATGGAAAAAACTTTTAACTCAAAAATATAAATATTGTTAAACAACATAATGATGTTATTGCACGATTTACAAATTATCAATTTTTTTATAATCTAATCTAAATATAACTTGTATGTAACAAATATAACAAATATATATTTGTTTTGTATTTTTTTGTTTTTGACAAGTTTGTTTTTTTTTTTTTTTTGGCTTAAAAAAAACATTGAAACATCATTACTTGAACAGAAAAAATAAAATAAATCATAAATGAAAAAAAAAAAATTATTGAAAGTTAAATTCAAACAATTATTTATAAACAACATTTTTTTTTTTTTTCATGCAAAAAAAGAAAAAAATACTTAGTAAAATATCATTACTTAAACAGAAAAAAAAAAAAAAAATCATTAGTTGATAGTAATATTAGAACAGTTGTTTAAGTGAAATACTTTTGTTATATTTGCCTTGTCAGCTGATACAGCTGTATCACTTGCTTCACTGTCTGATATTAAATTTGAGACATTATCTGCTGTTGTTGTTGTTGTTGTTGTTGATGATGTTGTACAGCTTAATGGTTTTAATTTGACATATTTAGTTATCATATTGACTGTTTTTTCTTTATTAAATGTTGATTCAGCCACGTATCTTTCAGCTATTTTGTCTGATTTCCATTTACCATGACGTTTAATTTTATCTCTGCTTGCTCCAGCATCAGCTAACATTGTTGTTGAAGTGACTCTCCAACTGTGTCCAGTGTAAAGATGTGGATTGGGCAATTTTAAAAATTCAGCAACTTGTTTTGGCATTTTGCCAATGGTGTTAATGCCAATATTTTAATTACTACATTTACCATTTGCATACCTCAAAAAAAAACGTTTTGACGTTTGATTCACTGGTCGTAAAGCGTTATACTTTTCAATAATTTTTATGTATGTACCCTCAACGGCAAATGATTTTGATTCATGAGTTTTAGTTTCAGGAATGTTAAATTTCATTAATTGTGTGCCTTGATCACTTGTCAAGTATTCAATATTATCAATTGTTAATTCAGTTATTTCTATTCTTCTTAGTCCTCCTTTCAAATCAAGTATACATGCAACCTGTAATAATTTTAAAAGTTTTAAGGTTACAAAGTCTATGAATAATAAAGTAATTTGGGTATATTTTTTTAAAAAATAATATAAACATACTTTAATAACCAAATATTGTTGATCAGGTGCTTCATTGAAAAATTTTTCGGGTTGTTGTGCACTAAAATTTTTAGCTTGATTGCTCTTGTATCCAACATGATTTTTTTTAAGATAACTATTAACTTTTGCATATTTAGAAATGTCAATATTTTCTTTTATTGATAAGGTTTTTTTTTAACATTGAATGTGTCGACCACAATGTTGGTGGTGCATATTGTTTATCAGTTTTTAATAATTTTAAATATACCAAAATCATTTCTTCACTAGTTGATGTTGATTGTTTTGATAACTGCCAGTCTTTGAACTGTTGATATACCAAATTGTATCTCTTGCCTGATTTGTCTGGCAGTAAATTATTTTCAATGTTAAAAGATTCTTTTAATATATCACTTGGTGTATCACTATACATATTATTATCACAATTCATATTATTATTTATATCACAATTCATATTTAATATTAATTAAATAATATGTCATTTGTTATCTGACGTTTTGAGAAAGCTAGTACATCTCATCGCTGATAATGGCGCTCTGGCTTACTCCGGCTCGTAAGCCTCAACTAGCTAATTCACCGCCGGGAGTGCACAAAATTTTCGAAAGGTGTAGAAAATTTTTAACACAGTTCTCTACCTCGCCGAGAGTGTATAAAATTTTCGCAGCGTTCTAAAACTACGCCGACAGTGTATAGAATTTTCGACAGGAGAAGTTCTGGAATATGCCGTTTTCGAGGCTGTACGCGTGCATCGAAAATCGAGGTTCCGATACATGAATGGCGAAAAAATAATTACAAAACCAGACAATGGAATACAAGTCATTTTCGATGATAAAAATGTTCAATGTACAATGGAAGACAATGAAATCTGTTTCACTTTGATTGAATAAATATGAATATTAAAAACAATCAATAATATTATTAATAATCATTCAAATCCAATCTTTTTTTTTGAAAAAAAAAAATTTATCCATTCATGTAATTTATATATAATCATATACTTTTTGAGAAAAGTTTTTTTAATAAACATGCATATTTAAAAAAAAAAAAAAATTCTTTTTGATAATTTATTTAAATATTCCATTCACGAAAAATATTTTTCCTTTGTTTTCATTTTTTTATGTATAAGTAAGTAAAAATAGATATCTTTTAATTTTAATTACTTAATTTTGTTTACTTAATTTTAAGTTTATGTTTACTTTTATAATATAATTTTTTAATATCAATCGCATCATATATCACTGAATAATTCTTTTCTAATTTTTTAATTATTCTCATTTCATCTTGAAAAAAAAAAAATTAATAATTTATAAAAAAACAATTACAATAATGTTTAATTATTTATTTTATTTTATTCATGTCTTTTTGAAACATATTTCAATAGTTTATGTTCGATTGAATTTTCATGTATATGTTTTTTAAATAGGAATAAACTCATATGTATTATTGAGTGATCCTGTAAGAACACGTAATGCAAGGTGATTTCCATCTGATTATCGATGTGGAAAATGGGAACAACTTGCTCGAGATCATGAACGAATCAACTTGCGAATTCAACGATAAAGTGAAATTATTAATTCAATATTGTTAAAAAAATATCAACAAATTGTAAATAATATGAAATAATAAAGAATTTTTTTTTTTTTTTAAATCATTGGCTTTTCAAATTTATTGTATACCTCTCTGCAGAATTCTTAAACATATAGTTTAGGATAAGAAATGTTAGACATTTTGTTTTTTTATTCATTTTATTTTAATAATTCGTATATATTGTTTTATTAAAAAAAAAAAATTTTATTTTGGAAATTATTCCTGTATTTTGTCTTCTATAGTTTTCTCTGTTTCATTCTCTCCTTGTCCCTCAATACGAAGTTTTAGTTTTTCATTTTTATCCCATAACTTGAACAATTCGTTTATAAGTTGTTGAAATTCAGTATATCTTGATTTATGAAAATATTTTTCAACGAGTTGATGAACATCTGTAACCCATGGTCGTTGTGTAGACAAATATATCAGAGATGATTGGTTATTGTAAACTGAAAATACTTCTTCATGTGTTTTTACACCAAAATCTTTTTTTAAAAGTTCCACATTCTTCCAAAAGCAACGTAAATCTTGATGAAAATTTGATAACTCTTTGTATTGATTGATATATTTTGACTGTGTTGAGAAAAATTGAGAAAAAATTGTCGATTCACCGAGACAGTGTACTTTTAATAACCTATCAAATAAAAAAATAACTTTTAAAAATTATATCAAATATGTTTTTTAATTCATTTTCATACTTACATTGATGTAAACCAATGTTTCAAATTTAAAACATTTTTTGTAGCACAATTCATATGTTGCATTCTTTTTCCACATTCATGTTCTTCATAAAGAGGTATTCGCAAATTTCTCATAGCTGGACAACCATAATCATGAAGATCAATTACTGGTTTTGAATGCTTAATGATATTTTCTAATTCTTTAACGAATATAAGCTTAGCCGGTTCTAAGATTTTTTTTATTTCATTAAACAATGAATTATATGGTACATCACCATCTGCCCAAATTAATCCATGACAATTTCGTGTCAACCAATTATTAATCTCTTGATAATTTGGTGGTATATCATTCCATGGTATAGGTGATTGAAGTAGTATATTATTTATCGTATCACTGCGCAGAGTAATATTTGCATATTCTTTTAGAACAAACTGATCAGGTAATTGAAAACCTTAAATATCAACGATCATTGCCATTTTTTATGCAATAATATGAAAGATTATAAAAAACACTTTCTTCAATGTTACAAGCGCAAAATATTTTGATAGACTGAAATTCCAAGACGAAAAATTCATATTTTTATAGGACATGCCCCCCCAATTTGCTTATAACTAATTAAAAAATATTTATTCTAGAATATTCTGGAAAATATTTCCATATAGAACAAAAAAATATTCCATAGAGAACGTTCTAGAAGTTGTTTTCAAAAATTACGACGTTATATCTCAATGATGAATATAGAATTACATTTAAATAAACAAAATATTCCTTATCGCTTCCGGTCATTCTCAGAATATTGAAACCAAATACCTATGACACATCTATGACGTCACAGAAGCTTCGAGAAACGTCTACAACATTCGTAGAAACTTCTACATGCATCTCGGATGTTCTAAAAACTTCGAGATTTCTACTCCCTGCCCCCTTGATCAAGCTTCACCCCCTCACCATGGCCTTGAACCGGCTCTATATAACTACTAATTTAAGTAAAAGTAACGTGTCTAAATTGTAAAGAACTTATTTAAATATTTTATTATCTTATTTATTTGTTAATATTGTAATTAGGGGTTCTGTAATAAATATTTTAATTTGCTCTATAATAGCTATTGAATCGCTCTTGACGTCTTTGCCAAGGTATGGATTGATATATCTTTAATATTAAAGAAAAAAAACAAAAATTATTTAAGGGACATTCGTGGTGATAATGTTACGTTGGGAGATGATTCTACAGAACCACAATAGTTTGTTCGTTTCTATTGAATAATTATTTATATATAAATAATATATTAAATAAATTTTTTTAGTGTAAATAAAAAAGCTGAATTTTTTAAATGGATATTTACCACTACTATGTTTATTATCAAATTGATAGTCTTTATATGAATTTAATATGGCCACAAGAGTAATCAGTATGTATATCAAGTATCAAAATATATATTCATTATATATTACCATTATTTATTAATGAATTCGTTTTACTTTTCAAAATTAAAACAGACATACCTGTGATTATTTATCAACAGCATGACTGGTAGTGTTACATTACTTTGCAAAGGTATGACATCACAAGAAAAAGCAGTTCTTCATAAACCACGTAATTCATTAATGTCACCAAGACGTAATAATAATGCAGATATATTAAATTTAAATTAAGAAAAAATATCAAAATGAAAATAGAAAATGATTTTTATTAATATAATAGAATTTAACGTGACACTTCTGCCGTGCTACCTTCTCGCACAGTTTGCCTTTCACACACACGAATAAACTCAATCTTACCATCACTTCTCGAATCTTCACAAACTAAAACGTGATTAAAAACTGAAATAAATTCCTGATGCTTTTCAATTCGCTGTAAAAGACCGGAACCGACTAACATTAAAATCCTGCCTTTTTCATATCGCTAAAAACAGACGTAAAATAGCTAATTACACGTACACTAACTTTACATACAAATACACAAAGAAACGGAAACTGCCTAGAGGAATGCCTAGGGTCGTTCATTGTGCTGGTCGTGGTAGGACTGGATACAGTCCACCAAAATACTGAATAATGATAACAACTTTTGAATAAATAAGACAAACAATAATAATAATTCCGTTAAACACAAGTAATATTTATTTCAGATAATAAACCAAAATAATACACAATAATAACTCAAAATTAATAACCCAAATAATAATCCAAATAATCAAAATAAACCCACATAATAATAACGAGGATAATAAGTACCCGCGATCCAAACGTAATAAAAATAATAGTATTGATAAAAGGACGCGGACACTGACTCTACATTATTACAAAACAATAATCTTTGTCTCATGGCTCATCCAGAGGACAAAGGCGCAAATTACTAACTATAGAATAATAAACCAAATATAATTAATAAGCACTCCATCGCCCATTTACCAGGAACTCCTAGTGAACAGGACGGTTATTCCTCACTAAAAATAATAAGCATCTTGGTCAACTCGGACTCATGGTTCGTCCAGAGTATAAGCCAAGCATGCCTCGTGGCCTGGTACATTTCCAGTTCTTTACGAGTCCTTACATAATGGGTCTGGTTCGTTCCAGATCCAAAAGCCAAGAGAGAGCATCATTTTGCCGGATAGTTCTGAGTTGCTGCTCCCCACTATCTCTACTATCCCCACTCACTAAAACGCCTACCCATAAATTACGAAAAAGGGGGAAAATATACATAAAATACCAGTGATCTTGCTGAAACTTGGGGGAAAGCGATATATGACTGAAACTAAGCCTTTAAGGTGCGAGTATCGCCACAAGAAATTATTTTGATTGACTTTTTATTTATTATATTTTTGATTACTTATTTATTTATATAGTTTTGATACTATATAAATTATTTTTTTTTAAATTATAGTTATTCATTCATTTATTAAGGTACTATAAATATTTTGAAATATTTAAAAAATTTTTTTGTAATTTTTTAAAAATACTATATTACTACTAAAGGTTAATTTTTTTTAAATCCATCAATGTGAATTAAAGTCCCAATTTGATAAATTTTTTTAATTTCAACAATATATTTATTTTTGAATAATACCATATAGTCAGGAGGATTGACAGACAACTTTTTTCCCTTGAATCTGATTACTCGTATACCATTTCTTATTTCTTTAAATATTTTGAATATATGAGCTACTTTATGAGTTAGTAAACGCAAAAGCCTTTTAATTTTCCTTAGGTAACTTTCAAACACGAATGCATTCATCTCACTCAAACTCAAGCCTGTATTTTCAATATCATCACAAACTTGAATTATACTGTGCATATTTATTAAAGCTGTTTGTTCACCATATATTAATTTACACTTCATAAAAAAAAGTTGAAATATATTTCTAATAATATTTACATACTTTACTGCTGTTTTTGGAACACCATAGGGGCCTAGATCCATGATGAAATAAAATAAAGTGGTCATATTGATCTTTTGAGAGTATGTCTTTCAGAATCACAGTTTCTGCGTAAAGAAAAACTTATACTCTGTTGCTTTGTAATTTGAAAGCTCTAGCAACTCACGAGTTTTTCTTTGAAAATCACGAGGAACTTGTAGTGCTATTATTTTTAATCTTCTTGAAACTTCTAGTTTTATTTCTGCACTGACTTTGAATCGTGAGCCAGATAAAACCCAATACTCCAGTAGTTTTTTCATGACTCCTAAAAAACCAAGATGCATATAGTCCAAAACAAAAGTTGCAATCATATTAATCGGTGGTGTTATAAAAATAAATGATGATGCATCAACGCGATGACCTTCTTCTTCATCAGCTCGAAATGATTCATCTGTTCTTGGATCTTCAACATCTTCAATAAAGAACATGCAATTATTAATGGAACGACCTACTACTCTGCACCTTTCACAAGCATGTGCTCTAGCATGGCCAGCTTAGCCTTTTAGAAAGGCTCAAGCAGGTGTATCAGCGAAAATGCACTTGATTTTTACTTCATAATGTTTGCCAGATATTATAATACCTTCTGCTAACAACTGGTTAAGTTCACAAATAAATTTAGCTAAATATTCACTTGCGTCATTTGGTTTGGATCTTCCAGAGTATACTGCACAACAAAAGGCTCATAATTAATGTTTTTATGATACACCTTGCATAACAAAGGCCACATCGACAAAGAGTACGGTATAAGATTATAAATTTATTTTTGGACAATTTGTAAATAAAAAAAAACTTAAATCGAAGATTTAATTGTAGGCAAGTCATTATCATAACAAAAATAAAAATAAATTTTAATTTATTCTAACAAGTATTTTACGTATTGATTTTTTATTTTATAGCTTGTGTAAATGCTGGTATTGTGTGTTTAACATTAACAAAAATACTTGTTGGTGTCAACATGCCTGGAATGCCATTACTTTTATACAAAAGGCATGAAAGAGGAGCTGAACCTGTTATTGAAGAAGTTGCTAAAGATTCTCGTTTAAAAGTTGCTTTAGAAGAAAGACAGCTAACTACTGATAAAAAATATGAATTGTCTAGAGAGATGTGAGTTGGTTTATTTCAGTACATGTTTTATTTTAATTCTTGTATATTAAATAATGAAAAAAAAACCTCCATATTTTGTTATATAAACAATTGATTTACGCATATTCGTTGTTTTTATTTATAATGAATAATCAATTATCAATTGACTATATAATTATATATAAAGACTTACATCTCTGATAGATAATAAATAATTGCGAATGTATGTGTTGAAATGTCATTGAAATAAATTTGTAAAATCAGCATATTTATTAATTAAAAAAAAATTGTTACAGAACTGATATCAATGTACGCTGATGATGCTTTTAAATTTTCAATGGCTGCATCAAGTCAAGCAAATAAAAGTTTAAATGGTATTATTGCAAATAAATGATCCAAAGCTCAGTGTCACTCACGAAGTGAATCAACTGACTTTAAAGTAGCTGGTGCAGTTGCATGTAAAAATAAAGGCGAGGGTTATTTACTTAGTGTTTATAGAAAAATGTCATTATCAATATTCAAATACACCTCTAGTTTTTCATCAAAAAGCAACAAAATGAAATAAGCAAGAAAACTTAGAGCTAGCTTACCAAGCGCCAAAGCTAGACGTATCGTATTAATGCAACAAAAAAAAGTAAATCGAAAAAATCAAGAAGTACAAGAAAGCATACAGTATTATCCAAACTATGGTATTGAAATAGATGTTGACAATCCAACAGTTCCAATTATCAACCCAATATTGCTCTTTAATAATTTAAATGATGCAGACATGTCAACTGTCAATAGAGTTGTGTTTTTTGATCTTGAAACATCAGGATTTTAATGTGTATATAAATCCAACACAAGAAGTAGATCAAGAAGCTTCAAGTGTTACTGGACTTAATAATATAAAAGGATATTTATATTAGCATAAAAAAAAGATTAATTAATTCCTTTAAAAGATACATTGATTGCATTTTAACAATTTTTAAATTTAACAAATAGACCATGTGTTTTAGTAGCTCATAATGCTCATCATTTTGATAGTGCTCATTTAGTCCGAGCCATACGGAATGAATACATAATAAAAAATTTTATTAATAATATTGCTGGCATGACAAACAGTTGTACTTTACTTCGTAAGTTGTACAAAGATCGAAAAGGACCAGGTGCATTTAAATTACAAAACTTGGCCAATGATTTATTACAAGTTGATATGTCCCAAGGACAATTCCATGAAGCTACATATGATGTTGATATTCTTGAACAATTGTGTGCAGTTTTGTCAATGAAAAAATTAATAAATAAATGTAATAGTTATAAAAATATTGTTGCTAAAATCTTGATACTGCCATCATTGTCAGCACTTAAAAATATCGCATCACAACCAATTTTAAATCGAATTGCAATATCAGGAATTTGTTATAGTGAACTGAAAAATGTTATAAAGGAGCATGGACCATCAGGAATTGTGCAATTATTTACTATAAAAATAAACAATAAATGCCGTATTTCGAAAACCTCATCAGTAATAAACAGTTATTTCGTTTTTAAAACAAGATCGAATTAGTCAGATTAATGCTAATGACAATCAAATTATATTTTTAATGCAAGCACTAAAATAAAAAGATAAAGTATATATAATCATAAATGGGAAATCTAAATATCATGTGAGTTAATATTAATAATAACATCATAATAATATCAATGATATGAATAATAATATAAATAATACTATTGATAATATTAAAAATAGAAATAACAATTAAATTAAAAAATATAATTCTTATATGAATATTAATATTAATAATAACATCAACATTAATATCAGTAATATAAATATCAATGATACTATTAATATAAATGATAAAAATGGAAATATTAAAAATGATATTAGTAATTATATCGATAGAGATATAAATAATAATATAAATATCTATATAAATAATAATATTAATGATCAAAATAGTAATATTAATAATAATATTTGCAAATATATCAACAAAAATATGATTGGAATATTAAAACGGTATATGATTTTTGATAATAATAATAACATTAATATTATTATTTATAATATCATCAATAATAATATTAATACTACAAATAATATTAATAAAAATATAAAATTGATCGAAAAATATAAATATTTTTTTCAGAAAGCTGATAAAATATTACATTTTAAATAATTTATCCTGAATTTTTTGTGTTTCTATAAAAAATCGAAAAAAATTATTGAAAAAAGCCAAATTTCAAATTGATGAAATTCCCCATACAATGGGGGTCAAAATAAGGGGGGGAAAAATCTAAAAAAAATTTACATGGCATATCTTTCCAAGGTCTACAAGTCTATGATAGTTAATAATTGTTCTGAGGATAGGTCACCCAAATCGACGACCATAATTGGCGTTTTTGCTCATATAGAAATATATTTTTGTTATGTATTGTATAAAAATAAATAGACAAAAATTATATCAATATTATTATTAATATTAGTATGTATGCTCATAATGAATAAAAAATAATTTAATAAAAAAGAGAATAACAGAGGCATAATGATTCAAGTTTCGTATTATAATAATACTATAGTACAGATCCAGCGTTGCCGTAACTCCTCAGTTCTCCCACTTCAAGTTACTGTTTCTGATAGTAATTAGATTTTTTTTTTTCAAACAATGATTGTTTAATTTTCTAGCAGGGAACTTGAACTTTTTTTTTCTATAATTATTCTAAGATTTTAAAGTTTTATATAGGTAGTTTTTTATTTAGGTGTGAAGACAAGAACACGTTGAAAATTTCATATATTTTGTTTTTTTTTCCAACATTTTTCGACTTTCACGTAAACGTGCACGTTAAAAGTTGTTAACTGTGAACGTTAATATTTTTTTAACTCGCTGGGATAGACTTGAGAAATTCTGGCATATGGTGGATAACTTTTTCATAAACCTACTTTAAAAATTTGAAAAAAAACTTTGAAAATTTGAAAAAAGATAATCGAGTGTTGTTCGAACTCCCTTAACATGTCTATATGTAATATACAAGCCATCATTATGTTTGTGGAAATTTTCAGTGAGATTTGCTTCTTGTACCTATGCAAACCATGGAACTTATCGTTCTTCATTGAATTATCGAAAAAAAAGCTCCTGCCTGGAGAAAATCTTGGAGACGATTCACACGGATTTCAGATAAGCCTTAGTGCTCACATTTAATTATTAAATTATTCAGATGAAAATACAAGGCTGCTGGTTTCAGTATTCATGGTTGAATGTAAAAATAAATCAATAGATACCATGTTTATGTTTTTTATTTGAAAATTTTCTTCATAATGAAAAGAAATGATAATTTAATTGCACAGAAACATGTTTTTTTTCATATATAAGTAGAAATACCTTTACTTCCACAAGGTAAAATTGAAAAAGAATTGAGTATTTTCAGATTTAACTGACCAAAATGTTACAGAGTGATTGATTTGCAAAAACTCAAAGACTACATAATAAATGAATTGTTAAGTAAAGCCTATTTATTATCTAATTTTGGAAGCGTACGAATAACATATCTGAAGCATGTAATTGCTCTTTTGTCAAAAGAATTGGTATTCCACACCTTACATTAAGCAAATTCTTTCAAGTTAAATAACTAATTTATTTCACGAATGATATTTCGATTAATAAATAATTAAAAATAAATGAGAAAGCTTGGCTAAAGAATTCATTTCATATTATAAAGACCACATACGCAACATTATTACTACAAAAGCTTTGAAAATACATCAACTAGCTTGATATCGCAATTAGTCAACCAGGCATCGATGGAAAAAATCAGAGGATCACCAAAGTACAAACAAAATAAATGATAAATAAGTAAGTATTTCTTCTAATAATTATCGAATCAATATTATGAAAAAAATATAAATATTAGAAATAGACAATCATCTATTTGGAATTAGTTAGTACAAATAAACGTCATGATTTTTGAATCTAGAATTACAGTCGAAGACTTTTATATAAAGTTATGACGGAACTAATGCACAAAAACAATGTATATACGACGTCAAATTATGGGAAAATAAGACAAAATAAAACAAAAAGACGAAAAGATGAAGAAAAATCTACTAAAATATCAAAGATACTCTGTAAAATCAATTTCAGTCCCTGAAAAAGTGACTAAGAGAAATATTTTAACTGACATTGCAAAAATATTCGATCCCCTGGGCCTGGTCGGACCAGTCGTCTTGCACGTTAAAAAGGTCATGTAAGATATATGGCAGGTTAAGGTCGAGTGGGACGAGTCAGTCCCTACTCATCTAAACAGATCTTGGCAAACTTTTGTCAACGAATTAGACCATTTAAGTAATATCTTCTTTGACAGACATATCTTGACAAATATAAGTGTGACGTTTAGGTCTATGGTTTTTGTGATGCTAGCATCATACAGTATGGTACTTGGCCGTATTTGAGAGCAACATAAACCGATCGATCTATACATTGTAGATTGTTATGTCCCAAATCACGAGTTGCTACTTTGAAACAAATCACAATACCTCGTCTTGAATTTAAAAGAGCTCGATACTTCGTGATATAATTGGGATAGTGCCTGTCCTCCACAACGTATCGAGCTCTTTTAAATTTGTACATTTTAAAATTATTTTTTGGTGTGACTCTACGATCGTTCAACACTGGTTAAAAACTTCTCCTAACCTAATAAATATATTCGTTCCTAATCGAGTCTCGAATAAACAAGAAGTTTCTAAAAAAGCTTGTTGGAGACATGTCAAGTTCAAGGATGATCCAGCTGACGCTCTTTTACGAGGTCAACTGCCTCAAGCTTTAGTCTAAAATAAACAATAGAGCTTTGGTCCTTCTTGCTTTTAAGAAACTGAGCATCATTGGCCAGAGCCTATTAAAATAATTGATATGTGCAAAGATTTATCCAAGCCTTAAAAATGCATAGGTCTGAGGTGACTGAGGTCACCTGTAATACCTAGACCTATTTTTCTATCTAGTCAAGAGATTGCTCAAGCAGAACATAATCTTCCAATTTGCATTCAAGGCATGCACTTTGATACAGAAATTGAAATTTTTAATTCAGAAATTCAAAGTAAAAAATCACGTTCCAACAATATATACCCATTGCTTGATGATAAGGGCCTACTTCAGATAGGAGGTCGTTTGAAAAGGGCTAAGATTTCTTATAATCAAAAACATCCTATTTTATAGGATTACTTTCTCAATTCTAAAAATTATTTGACTGACTTGATTATCGAAGACGTTCATAATCGACAATTGCATTCGGGTGTACAAACCACCATTAATGCTATGCGTCAACGTTTTTGAGTACTTGACGGAAGAAATCTAGTTAGCCAAGTCATACGAGAATAGTAACGTGTTTTCGTTTCATAGCTGAAGCAGAAAAATTTAAAATGGCTGAATTACCAGCAGATAGAGTAAATGAAAGAAATGTATTTAAAATCGTTAATATTGACTATTGTGGTCCCTTTTTTGTTGAAGAGATAAGTTTCGTAATGCAACTAATGTAAAAATTTATGTATGTATATTTGTGTGTAAGTATGTGAAGGCAGTACACTTAGCAGTAGTTAGTGATTAAACAACTGAGGGTTTTTTGGGAGCGTTTCGTCGATTTATTGCAAGTCGAGGTACTTCAGCGAAAACCTATTCTGATAACGGCACTAATTTTATAGTTGCCATTAACCAATGAAATAAATTATATACATTGTTAAATTTTCATGCACATCAACATCTGGTACATGACTTTACATCCTCACATATACCTAGAATAACATGGAATTTTATTCCACCATTATCAGTTTATCAAGGTGGACTGTGGAAATCCACATTCAAACGATTCAAACATCATTTCAAACGAGTAGTAGGTGTATAAATTTTCATCTATGAAGTACGAAAATTACTAAAGTAGAAGGCATTTCAAATTCAAGACCTTTTACACCGATGTCTTCAGATCCCAGTGATTTCAATGTTTTAACACCAGCACATATTCTATTCGGTGAACCTATTCGAAACTTGCCTGAACAAGATTACACCGAAACACTTACTAATAGATTATCCATTTAGGAGCATATCACTAAAATGAATCCAACTAAATATAAATCCCGTAGAGAGCAATATATCCAACAAGATTGCTCTGGAGTTGAACGAGCTTTGTAAATAATGTAAATTTCACACCATCTACCATTAACTTGCCAAATTTAATTTTATAATGTTGTTAGATTGCTCTAGAGTTAGAAGATAATTTCATCAAAAAAGCAATTTTCAGAAATAGTTATCTTGCGTTGTCTTTCTCTTTTTTCTCATACTTGACAAGTGGCACTCTCGTTCCTCTTGATTGAGAAATTTTCGAACTAACGTTTATGAAGACGAGAGATCTAGTCTTCACACTGACGATGCGATGTTGAATACTATGTTTTAGAATGGTACTGCATTGCGCAACCATAAGAAAAATGTACTATTTTGTCAGTTTATCTCTTTCTTTCACGTTAGTGTGACTTCGCAGATTATAGTGGCTTTTGTGCGTATGATTTTTCTGTTTGTCCCTTCTATCTATGTTAGTATGTAAAAGAAATTAAAAAGGGGAAAAATAATAAAAATGTTTTTATTAATCATCGAAAAAAAAATTATTATATAAAACAGTTGTTAATTATATAAATATTGTTTAATATTTAATATTACATATCAATAATCGAAAACTTCGAATGAATAATTCCAAAATTAGAAGAGTAAAATTTAGAAGAAAAAAACGAACATCAAACGCAATTTACATTTTTTTTTTAATTAAAAAACCATGAAGATTTTTTTCTTTTCAATCAAACATTTTTATAATAACAATTTTTACATAATAAAAATTTATCAATAACTATTTCAGTAAAACACAGTCTTTTTTATTTTAAATTTACGGAGATTAAATACTTTTTGAGCATCAATTATTTTATTACCATGTAGTTTAGGAAATAAATAACGAAGTAAAGATTTGACATATCTTATTTTTCCTTTTGTTATTCTGTATGGCTGTGCAATCTCTGTTGCAAATACATCAGTAAAATTAAATCAGCTTTGAGGATATGTCGTCTGAGAAGCTTATTACGGTAATTATCAAAAATTTCAACTTCACCATTGGGAAAAAATGGAATTTTTGGTGCTTCACTGATGTGTATATTCTTAGGTATATTTATCTTGTCTGGGATAAGTATTTCAAAATCATTGATAACAATATCGTCCTCGAGGACTCTTAATTATTTGAATATAATCTGCTACAATTCCAATCACCCTAATATTTATTTTTCCATACATCCCGAAACTGTGATCGCACTAGCAGTATGAATGTCCACGAACCGGAATAAGTGCACAATATCTATTTGCAATTTTTGAGAGTGTAAAGACAAAAAAGAAAAAACCTAGTAATTATTGTTTGACCTGCACAATTGTCAGAAAAAAAAAAAAATTTTATCATAATAATCAGATAATTAATTATTTAGATACAGGAATTTAGGATCGCAGTTTTATTAGTCTTAGATAACATTAAGAAAATAAAATAACTAGATCTCACCAATTTATTTGGTCAATTTTCTAGTTTATTTTATTCTTAATTTCGTTGATTTTTTAGATTTTTCTTTATACCGTTTGAGTTGCTAGATCTCTATTTTGCCATCTGTACAAAAATTAAAAATACAACTATTTATTTATCTTTTTTTAAATGAACTTTACCGTTTAATTATATAAATATTATTTAATTATTGTATTATTATTAATACAATAATTTCAAATAAGATAAGAAAAATTTCAATTTCTATTTGATTTTAACTTTTAATTATATTTAAATTATTTAAACTATTTAATATTCACAGTTAAATATAGATATGTTGGTTTTTTTTATTTAGTTTTTTTTTTTTTTCAGTTTATAATAAATTTTAATTTATTTATTTATAATAAATTTTTATTTAACAATTAACAGCAGAAGTAAAAATGTAACAAAACAAAATGTAATATCACAGCAAATTCAAGAAGTGATCCGACAGATTTAAAACACGCTAATGTGATTCATAGAAAAATCCGGTTCATCATCATCATCATCATCAGATAATAAATAAAAAAAAAAAATTCCAATATAAATAATAAAAATATTAAAATGATTTTTTTGTTTTTGGTATTAATATTTCACAATAAATATTTCACCAATAAAAAAAAAAAAAAAACAAAACAAAATTATCAGGTCCAGTATCAGCACTACAACAACTACCAGTATCAAGTGCTGAATTATAGAAACTTGTACCAATGGTATTGGACATGATAAATTCAGTAACACAAAATTCAATAAAATTATTTCCAGTTGGTATAATTGGAATGATTGATTTAATATTTAATTTATGTATTTATTATCCACCAACAAAAATATAAATACAACTTGGAGTATTAAAATTACTTCAAGAAATATATATTTATGAGTTGTCGAATTTACTTATCAAAAATTGTAAAGAATGATATGTTTTTTCTGTGTATATTTAATATTATCATTTTATTTTATTTCACAATATGATAAAACAAATAGAAAATATTATGATTTTTTTTATTTTTTTTTTTAATTTTTAACATACATACCTGTGAAATGCCATATGTTTGGACGATAACCTATTATAGTATTGCCTAAAACTCAGTGATACGATTCTAAACCATTATTACACCGAATTGAACAACCGTAAACTGAATATTTGTTTGGACCAACTGTGAGAAGCCAATATCTTTGGTAATAAGCAAGTGGTTCAGCAAAATGAATAACCAAGTCCTCGTTAGCTGTAGTCACCAGCAGTTCAAATGCTTCAGCAATTTGATGTGGAAGGAGAGCGAGAGCAATAATTTTTCGAAAAAAAATTTTACCTCGAGGCCAGTATTTGAGTGTGACATGTACTTTACGTCCTTTCGTTACTTGTAATCTATCCATGTTGGCCTAAAAAAAAATTTTAATTAATTCACAATAAAAACAATATTAATTTAAAAATTACTGTCACATTTTAATTATTCGGAAACAAACATCTATTTAATAAAATAATAAAAAAAAATTTAATGAAGAACAACAAAGATCCTCTTACTTTTGAATGATGAAAATGACATCTTATAATTGTTACACCAGAAAATACTTCCAAAAGTGCTGCACTAATAGCCGCTTTAAAATCAGCAATAAAAGTCATTTCTCCTGGCTTTATGCTTTCTTTTAAAATCATTTTTAATACCATCAATACTGCTGCATATGAATCTGTATTTTTTCTTCCCATAAAAGCCCAAAATATTGGTTGCCACTGTTGATGAATAATTTTAAAAAACATTAATGTAATTGTAGCATATAAAAATTTTTTTTTTATTTCATGCATAGAATTTTTGTAAACGTAAATTTACATAAACTGTTTAAATTTTTTTTTATATATTATATTCAAATTTTTTTTAATTAGTTTTATTAGAATAATAATTTTTCAATTAAAAAAAAAATTATTTTATCTTCGAATAAAATAAATTGATCATATGTACAGTACTTATAATTTATTATGATAGTATAATAACTTATACATTAATTTATAAATCATAATATAATATGTATAATAATAATGAGCAATCAATGCCAAAGAGTTTTATTTGTGGCAATGATAAAAGAAGTTTTTTGACCACAAACACTAGACCAACTAGAAGTTTTTGATTCACAAGCTTCATCACACACAGTAATTATAGATAAATTTCTATCACCACGATCAATAAATCTAGAACGCCACTTATCTGACAAAACCATGCCAGTATATTCTTTTAGATTTTTTGGTATTCGTGGTCTTGTTTTACCTCTCCATGAGGCCATACTTCTTTCAGCCGCTGGGTAAGTGTAACGCCATTTAACAGATCTGTATCTGTAAATTATAATATTATTCTACTCAATAACCTCTTTCTATATATATATATATTTAAGCTGTATCAATAAATTAACAGTTTTACATACATGTAGTAATTATTTTAATAGTTCATTTGCGGAGTAAGAAAGACTGAAACTAAACATAATCTAACTCTATAATAATAATATTATAAAAATTGAAAAATATATAAATCCAATTAATTAAAATTTTTTTTTTTAAATTTTATCAATAAGTAATAATTAATATTTTTTTAGTTATATTTTAAACAAAAAAAAAACAATTATATAATTCGTGTTTTTTAATTTATATAATTTATTTTTACTATACAGCCCTTATATTTAATTATTAAATATAGAAGATAATTTTTTCTTTAAAAAAATCTTAAAATGATATTGTTGATGATAATGATTGATGTTATAATTTGTTAAAATTTCTAACTTAGACTTAAAAAAGAAATTCTAATTTGCCACAATCTTTTCTTTATTATATATAATATAATTAAATAATTAAAATTTATATACATACTTATTTGAAACATTCGGGTATATTGTAGCAAGACCTGTTCTTTGACCTTTGAGTACAGTATCGAACAAATCTTGGCGAAATTTCGCAAGTTCCTTAACATGAGGATTTTTCCGACATCTATGAGGGTACAATTCTGAGACTGTGACTATGCCATTGACAATTTTTGCTCTGGCCTCACGTCGTCCATTTCCAAGTGGGTCTTTGCACAAAAGATAGCTAAAAAAGAGTATATTAAATATTAAAACTTGAAGTAGCTTTTTTCAACATATTAATATTTTTTTAATAATATTATAATTCGATTAATTTATAATAATTAATAAGCTCAGCATCGAATTAATACGTATAAAATCTTGAAAAATAATTTTGTAATTGAAGTTGTGTTCATATTTATAACTATCTTTCTTTCATATTTGTTTACTTTTATATGTTTATATTTATGTCTTAACTTACAAGGTTATTTTTACTGTTTATGGAATAGTAATATCCATTAGCTTCCACTACTTTTGAACATTCTTGTAATTTAAATACCATGATGAATTTTTTTTTTAATCGATCAATAAACATATATATATATTAGGAAAAAACCAACCCTAAGTTGATATTGATGATCAAACTTTGTTCCAGGTTGTTTTGATATTCATTATTCACAGGTGATATTCACACATTAAAAATAATTCTATCTGTCTCTTTCTTTGAGTAATCGTGTGTGATCGGAAAAAATTCGTGTAATCGCCGAAAAAAGCCGAGTTTTATTAATATTACTATTATTATTATTACAATACACATATACACTTATAATTGAATCGTAAATAATTAAAAAAAATAAAAATATATAAGTTAATAATATTGATAGATTAATTTTTTTTTATTATTCAAGAAACTTGGTGCCATTCCATTTAAATTTGTCAAAAAATACATCTATTTATGTTTATCATGTTTTTCAATTGAAAAGTTAATATTTATTGTCGACATTACATTATAGTTATCAATAAATCTGTAAGACTTCAATGAAATTATTTTTTTTTGGAAAATTAACAAAAAAGATGATACATCAAAATTTATAAGAAAAATATAATAATAAAAAAATTTAAAGAAATTATAAAACTTTAATTTCATATATAAATATGTGATTTTATAATCTCAAAAGATTATTATTCTATATAAAATCTTTATTGTATATTATTTCTGCATTTTTTAATAATAAGTTTAAGACATATTTGAGGGCATATGTCATGCAGAACGAGTTACTAACGTTTAAATATTTAAGGTCCTTAGAAGACTCAGCAATTTTTATTATATGATAGTCTTTGATTATAAAAGAATCGAACATTGGAAAAAACTCTAAATTTAAATGTTTCAAATGATCAAAATTAGCTAATGATTTTAAACAATCACTAGTAATATTACCAATACACATAGATAAATCTAAATGTTTCAAATTTTTGCATGCTTTCCTTACTATTTGAATTAAATTATCATCTACCAGTGCTACATGGCATAAATTAAGATGCAGTAAATTTTCCAGTTGCCCAATTTTTAATAATGAATCAGTCTGAATAAAACCATTATATGCAAGATTTAAATATTTTTAATTGGGGCAACGATTTATTCATAATAAAAAGTCATCATTATCTAAATAATTGTCATCATAATAGTACTCCAATGTCAAATTTTCTAAGAGATATTTAATTGTTCTTGGCATTACAGAATACCCTTTTAAATTAAGAAAAGTAAGTTCCTTATATTCTGTTGCAATACTTTTAACTGCTTCATCAGTTAAATAATTAACATTTTCTAAATTTAAATGTTTTAAATTTTTAAATAATTTAACAACTATGTCTAGATAATTTGAGCTGATAGTACATTGAGTTAAATCTAAATAAACAAGAGTATCTTGGTGTCGTGTCAAACTATCAATGCAAGTCCATGTTAAAATACACCCATTAATGTTTATTTGCTCGAGATTTTTGAGTTTTTTCAGCATCTGTTAATAAATAAATTTTGATAATATTAAATTTATCTTGATAATTATGATATATTAATTTAATTACCCATGAAAGTTTATTTGAAAGTTGATGATCTGAGAGGTTGTCTCCTAGGTCACAAATTTTTTTCTTTATTTCACATTAATATTTTATGATAGTTTTCGATGTAAAACCAAAAAATAAAACGAAATTTACTTTCGGTAATTTTCGAAATTCTTTATTGTTTACGAGAAAAATGACAAAATAATACTAAACTCGAAAAAAAAAAATATATCACTCAAAATCAAATTTAATGGAAAATAATTCATTATTTCAAGACAATACATTTATTTTGAATTAGAATATTTATTTTTATATAACAATGTTTTAAAAAAAGACAAAAGTTTATATATATATAAATATATATATATATATATATATAGGGCGTTCTTAGTCAAATCACGGGGTCATCTGCCTGACCCCCTACGATTTTGATGGAGTAAGCTTTTTTTGATTAATTTTGGGCTGAAATTAAGCCTCTAATTTTTTCAGATTTTTTCATCAATTTTTAAGGTCACCGCCATCTCGAATATCATATATTTTGGGATATCTCAAAAAGGACCATTTTTTTTTCGCCAATTTTTTTTTTAGGAAAAGACATGCCCAATACACAAATTTTAAGCACAGCACGAGAGTGGGTCCACGAACATGAATATTTTTTTTTAATTTTTGAAATTTTCGTTTTCGAAAAAAAATTTTTTTTTTATTTCGCATTAATATTTTATGATAGTTTTTGATGTGAAACAAAAAAATAAAACAGAATTTACTTTTGGTAATTTTCGAAATTATTTATGGTTTACGAGAAAAATGACATAATAATACTAAACTCGAAAAAGAAAAATATATCACTCAAAATCAGTTTTAATGGAAAATAATTCATTATTTCAAGACAATACATTTATTTTAAATTAGAATATTTATTTTTATATAACAATGTTTTAAAAAAAGACAAAAGTTTATATATATATATAAACTTATATATAAATTATATATTAACTATTTTTTTTTCGAAAACGAAAATTTCAAAAATTAAAAAAAAATATTCATGTTCGTGGACCCACTCTCGTGCTGTGCTTAAAATTTGTGTATTGGGCATGTCTTTTTCTAAAAAAAAAATTGGCGAAAAAAAAATGGTCCTTTTTGAGATATCCCAAAATATATGATATTCAAGATGGCGGTGACCTTAAAAATTGATGAAAAAATCTGAAAAAATTAGAGGCTTAATTTCAGCCCAAAATTGATCAAAAAAAGCTTACTTCATCAAAATCGCATGGGGTCAGGCAGATTGACCCCGTGATTCGACTAAGAACGCCCCATATATATATTGTAATGAGAATTGGCATTTCTCGTGTTATCGGTAATTATTATTTATAATAATTAGGATCCGTAGATGCTTATCGGCCGATACACATGGGAAATAGTGTTGGCTTGAAAATAAGTAATACAGTTAGATTGCGAATATAGTTGATAGGGTTGGGATTATTATTATGGTAAATAATCAACACTAGAACTATATATTTATTTTGATACTAAATGAGGTAATTACTTTATTAGAGAATGTATGCTGAATTACTAAAACAAAAGATTTGAATTAACTAAGTGTTTGACCACAAGTGTAATATACACTGTACTTAAAATACGTCTCTTGCAACAAGAGTCTCTTTGCGCGGACGCCTTAATGTTCTTAGGTGAGAATTCCCTAGTTTAGTCGTCGCCATCTTTGAAACTGGTAATATTGCAGTTTGGGCAGTTTGCACCGCCACATCCACTCCCCTTCCAGTGAGTTTGTCACGAATAATAGGAGCAAATGTTACTTTTTTCTTGTTTACATAAGTTTTGACAGGTCTAGATGTCGATTCCAAATGTTGTTGTTGTTGTTGCTTAAGATGCACCTAGTTTTGTAGAAGCTGCTTTGGATTATCTTCTCTGGCTAAAAACTCAGGTTTTAATCTGTCAACAGAAATATTAACTTCTTTATCATTAATTTTTAATTTAAATAATCTATCAGTCATTCTTTCGAGGACTTCATATGGTCCCGAATAAGGTGCTTCTAAAAGTTGACGCACTGCATCGGTTCTTAAAAGTACATGTGAGCAAGTGTATAAGTCTTTGAGCACAAACATGCTGCTTTTTATATGATGTGCTGCTGGAGCTGGACGTAACTTGCGCATTTGTTGGCGATATTTTTCAATAAATATTTGTGGATCTGCTGGCATGTCTTCGTTGGTAAAATATTCATTAGGTAACCGTAGTGATGTACCATATACCATTTCTGCAGCTGATGCTTTTAAATCTTCTTTGAAACATGTTCTCAGACCCAATAATACTGTTGGTAATAATTCAGTCCATGGTTCATCTGGATGACACATCAATGATGCTTTTAGCGAACGATGCCAACGTTCTATCATATCATTTGCTTGTGGATGATATGCTGTTGTCCTGGCTCTTCTTGCACCGACTAAATTACCAAGTGCAGTAAAAAGACTTGACTCAAATTGTGATCCTTGATCCGTGGTTATTATTTTTGGACAACCAAATCTGGCAATCCAATGTGTCCAGAATAATGTTGCAACTGTATCAGCTGTCATATCTTTCATTGGTACTGCTTCTGGCCAACGTGAAAATCTATCGATCATCGTAAGACAATAACGATAACCCTTCACTGGTGGCATGTAAACTATTTCAATATGTACATGGTCAAAACGACTATCTGGCATGGCTATTTTGTTTGGTTTTAATCTGTTGTGTTTTATTATTTTAGATTTTTGACATGGTAAACAGGAACGAGACCATTCAATGATATCTTTTTTTATGCCAGGCCATACATATTTGTTACGTATTTGTTGAAGAGTTGCTCGACCACTTAGGTGTGAAAGACCATGCACTGAGTTGAAAATTTGTTTGTGTATGTTTTCTGGTATATAAGGTCGAATGTAACCTGTTGAAATATCAGAATAAATTGCAATATTTGGTTCATAACGTACTAGTTGCAGTTTTAAAGAATTATTTCCTTCTAAAATATTTTCAAGTTCATTGTCTTCTTCTTGAGCTATTTGTATCTCTTCAAGATTGCACGTTGAAGGCATTGATATCTCATTAAGGCGAGATAATGCATCTGCCACTCTGTTATCATCTCCAGCCACATGGACAATTTCAGTCGTAAATTGAGCAATATAGTCAAGATGTCTTAATTGTCTTGGTGATGCTTTTTCAGGTTTTTGTTTAAAAGCATGAATAAGTGCTTTATGACCAGTTTTAACAACAAACTGACGAGATTCAAGTATGTGTCTAAAATGTTTTACAGCTTCATATACTGCCAATATTTCTCGATCATACACACTGTAATTATTCTCTGTTTTAGATAGTTTACGAGAGAAAAATCCAAGTGGTTCCCACAATTCATTTTTTTGTTGCTCAAGTGTTGCTCCAATAGCTACGTCAGATGCGTCAGTTACTAATGCAAGTGGTGCATTCATTCTGGGATGAGTTAATATTGTTGCTTTTGATGGACTTATCTTGCAGTCACTAAATGCTTTTATTGCTTGCTCGGTCCAAGGAACTTTTATTTTGTCATTCTTCTTGGAGTCTTTTAAAAAGTCATTTAGAGGTGCTTGAAGTTGTGCAGCATGTGGTATACACCTACGATAATAATTTATCAACCCCAAGTTGATTTACGAATTTCACAAATCGTTTCTGTTAACTTGTATTCGTGTATGACTGATACTCTATCTTCTGGAGATTGACAGCCACTTGAATTTATTTTATAACCCAAGAATAGTACTTCTGATTGAGCAAATTGGCATTTATTAACATTGATGGTTAATTTAAATTGTCTCAAACGTGAAAAAATTATTGGGAGATGCTCTAAATGTTGCTCTGGTGATTCTGATGCTATTAATAAATCATCAATGTAGCAATGAGCAAAGTCAAGATCTCTGAGAATGGATCCCATATGTCGTTGGAATGTTTGGCTTGCGTTGCGAAGACCAAACGGCATATAAAATTATTCCAGTAGACCTAGTGGTGTGCTCACTGCAGTTTTTTTAATATCTTCTTCAGCCATCGGAATTTGATGATAAGCACGAACTAAATCAATTGTTGTGAATATCTTTTTATTGTGTAGATGCTCTGCAAAGTCATGTATATGTGGAATTGGATATCTGTCAGGTACTGTTTGTGCATTCAGTCTACGATAATCACCACATGGACGCCACCCACTAGATTTTTTCATGACCATATGAATTGGACTTGAATATGGACTTCCAGATGGACGACAAATGCCTTGTTCGACCAACATTTTAAATTCAGCTTTTGCTGCAGCTAATTTTTCACCAGAGATACGACGAGGACGATCTGAGACTGGTTGAGCAGTAGTTTCTATATGATGCACTACTGATGAATCAACAGCTGGTTCTCGTCTTGCTGGTGAGATAGTGATATCAATAAATTCTTTTAAAAGAGTATTGATATCTATATTTGAATTGTTGAATGAGCTGATAGTAATAATACCAAATTCTGTTGTTTTTTTAGTTGTACCATGTGCTGAGATTCGTGTTTCATTGTCAATCAGCTTCTGTTTTTTTAAATCAATGAGTAAATTGAAATGAGTAAAAAAATCTGCACCAATGATAGGTGTGTTGATATCAGCGATGATAAATGACTATTTAAATGGTCGACGTAGTCCAAAATCGACGTCAATAATATGATCCCCATAAGTCTTGATTTTCGACTGGTTTGCAGCAAAAAGTGTAAAGTGTTACGTGCCAGGTTGCTATTTTTAATTAATATTTAAATTTTTATCCCCGATACTATTTAAAAATAAATTACAATTGATGAAATAATTAAATAATAAATTGATAATAATAGAAAAACAACAACCTGACATTTAACTATTTTTAATCCTCTTATTTTGCTATTACCTACAGGCTAGCGGGTTAGGAGGGAATGTGATTAGGTTGTAGAAAATAAATGTACCTTGTAGTTTTGAAGTCCAATTGTTTTGAGGGCGCGTCAGTCTGGATAGCCGCTGTTGATGGAAGTCAATGGATCAAATACAAGATACAATGAATTAAATATATGAAGAAACACCCCGAATAATTAAGACTAAATAAATTTTCACTTCAATATTATTCTTTTAAAATCTAATTAGGTGTTTAATTATTTTATTAGATGTTGACAATTTTAAGTATAACACGAGAGTGAGTTTTCTCTTTAAAATTATTCTTTTTATATTTTCTTAATTTCTAAATTTATGAGTGGGACTAATAATTAGCCAATGGCCAGTGATTGTTCCCATGGTAGTCAGCATTATAAAATTATTATAAAATTATTTCTCTTGACTTTAACGGATGTAAAATATTTATTTACAACGTCTTTTTGAATAATTAAAATAGGTCAGCAAAATTAAATGAAAAATTATAAAAATGTTAAAATAAAAATAATATAATTTTTAAATAAATTAAATAACTAAAATATCGCGTTACATCCGGTAAATTCCGAACTTATAAATTAATGGTTAAAATTTAAAAAGAAACGTAATCGCAAATGCGAATACGTAACAAAAGTCACCAGCAGTTGCACTAATGCTTAGTTTTTTAATAGAGGAACGTGGTAACACAGAAACCACTGATCCTGAATCAATGAGAAAGCGAGTACGAGTGCATTTATCAATGACATGAAGACGAGTTTCTTTAATATTATTGATACTGTTGATGGTTGTACTTTTGTTACTGCAGTTGTTGGTATTTTTGTCGATTTGGTTGCTGTCGTCATTTGTTTTTAATGACGACAGCTCCATTAGTTTTCCGACTTTGTCTGCCAAGCAAATATTGTGAACAAGTGTCCACACATTTTCTAGCACTATCACCAAATCTTCTGTGATAAAAACATTTGTTGCTACTTGGACTGTTGGATCTTGTACGTGACTTAGATCTAGATCTGGATCTGGATCTGTCTCTATATTCTTTTTGTAATTTATCTACTTTATTGGATAGAGTTTTTATTAATTTAAAAACCTCTGATATTGGAGATTTTTGACTGGCAATAGCTTGAACAGGTGCTTGTTGTTGAGTGCTGGTACATGCAATTATAGATGTGTTAGACATTTCGTATATCTTGTCTGCCATCTCTGCTACTTTGTCCAGGTTCTCATGCTCACACATGGCTAATAAAACTCGCATTTGTTCTAGGAGCTTCTCCAAGAATATTGTTCTTAGGACTGTAGCATTACACTCACCAGATGCTAGGTTTTTTATATGAGCCAGTATTTCGGTTGGTTTTTTACCAACAGGTTCGTCACCACGAAACATACGTCTCAGTCTTGCCTCTTTTGTCTGAGCATAGCTCTGTAATATACGTTTTTTAAGTGTATTAAATTTTTCTTCTAGTGGTGGATTGTTAGATAAATCACCTACTATCATTAGCACGTCACTTTCAAGGTTCACCAAAACTTGTGTGAATTTATCTTCATCATTTGTGATTCCACCAAGTCGTAATGCCATTTCAACCTGTGTCCACTGTGTGTGTTTTTTTTTTTTTTCAACAATTTAGATTTAAACTAAATTTAACTACATGTATCGAAATCAAAATTTCTTCGTTGGTTTTGATTGTATCATATATTTTTTTATATCAAAAAATTAATTAATGGCAAAACAAGTTACATTACAATTAATTGACTACAATTTCGAATATTTGACGCTTTTTTTTATACAAAATACTTGTTTTTTGTTTTTTGTTAGATGATTATTATACAACATTTGTATGATCGTTCCACCCCTATATATACGGTCACCTACCTTCACTACATGGCGTCCTCAATCGTTACATTATACAAACATAAATATATATGCGTATTTTTATATGTATGTGTAATGTGAAGATTGACGACCATTTCGACGACGTACTAGCATCTTCGGGGACATTTCGCGTTTTTGGGGACCGTCTACGAACGTTTATAGACGTATCCATAACATCAAGGACGGTCCCCAAATTTTTTTATTCTCACGTAGACATAACTTCGAGGACGCGTGTAAGTAATAGGCGTGAGGATAAT
Source organism: Lysiphlebus fabarum (assembly GCA_011426435.1). Lineage (NCBI taxonomy): Eukaryota > Metazoa > Arthropoda > Insecta > Hymenoptera > Braconidae > Lysiphlebus > Lysiphlebus fabarum. Next base: position 44,823 of record WSYQ01001286.1, read on the forward strand.
TTTGAGGACATCCCCACACTACTGGATGTATAAACATTTTATATTTATTATTATTATTATTATATTTATATTTTATTAGAATATTTTATGTCTATATAGACTTTGTACTAATTGTAGATTAATATAGATTGTATTGATGAAGATTAGACTTGTTCAAAGAATTTTGTTTCTTGACTTCCACGATTCTGATAGTTAGTGTTTGTTGTTAGTAAGCCAAAAAAAGAATTTTTTTTTCTTATCTTGATGAAATCTTAATGTACATTGAACCTGTTTAAAATTAATTTTTTTTTTCAATTCCTACAATTCTGATCGTTGGTGTAATGTAGATGTATGGTTTTAAGGATTTATATAGATATAGTTTCTAATTTATTTTTAAGTTCTATTTTTACTAAAAATAGATTTTTCTTACTAAAATTATATTCTTACTATAAAACTTGAATTTTTTTTAGTTTTTTAAATAAAATATATTTATATAAGCTTTGATGAATATAGAGTTGAATTAAATTCAATGTATATTTTTATTTTGAATTATAAATGAAAATTTTTTTTGACTCATGTTGAATTATCCTAATTATTTATATTATAGAAAAAACATTAGTTTTTGCTATCATACATATTATGTATTAATTTATTAATATTCATATCACAACATTTAGTACGAAGTCATGAATATATAAACTATGAATTTTGAGGACTGGTCCACAAACGTTTGGTTATATAAATTCAAACGTCCCCAATTTGCAGGTTGTAAATTTTCATATTAGAAAAAAAAAAAAAAAAAAAATTGATCATTTTCTATATTATCATAATTAGTGATTATAAAGAAACGATGATTACCGACGTTTTTTTTTTTGTGATTTTTTGGACTGTTAAGAATCAGTCTTTACAATTTCGTGAAACCACGTAGAGCTGGAAACAGTAATTGAGAACAAAAGGTTTACGTGCGATTGAAGAAACATGTTTGCATTAGCTAAATCTAAAGAGAATAATGAGTTCTTTGTAATTAAATACCAAGAACTGATCATTAAAAGTGACCAATATTTTCATGAAGAAAAAGAAGTGGAGGTGCAGCATATGCATGGTATGTATTATTTAATTTTTATTTCAATTAATTTATTATTGAATTTTTAATGAAAGTTATTAAGTAGTTTATATTATATACATTAATTTGAGTATATTTTTGAGGAACGGGCAAGTCAACAATTATTTCGTTTTATTCATAATAAACTAATTATTATCATATTAATCTTGTAACAGACAATACTGTCGAATAAAAAAATAAATTTTATTGAGTTCCATTTGTCTCATTTGTTTTGTAGAGTTTCTTGAAATAAGTTTTTTTTTAGCATAAAAAAAAGTAAACAAAGGGAACGTTGCGAGTGGCAACAAAAAAAGAACATAAAATACATATATAAAAAAAAAAATAAAAAGATCATAACATAACAAAAAGAAAAAAATAAAATAAACACCCAGCTGTTATTTGATAATTTTTTTCATTTCTGAAGATTATTCATTATTCGTTCATCTATTAATATTATTTTATTTAAAAAATTTATTCATCGTTATATAATTCAAAGTTTAACGAATTTAATGATTTTATTTATTTTATTCTTTCAAAAATAATTTTTAGCTAATAGAGAATTTTTGTTGAAAAAACAAAAAGAATATTTAAAGAAAGAAAACGTGCACCCACATTCAGCACCAATAATTGATTCTTCAAATAACGAATGTGAAAAAAAATTTCTTAAAAATGTAGATCTCATTGCAATTACAGCAATTAATAATGAAGAAATGGAAACTAAATTAAATGCAAGAAAAAAGTTATTTAATAAAACATTTGATGAATTTCAAGAAATTAATAAGGGTTTTCAATTAATCGAAAATCAATCAGATGAAAAAAAAATAAATTCATCAAACATATTTGATGAAATACGAATTGATTTACCTGTAGGTTCGTCTGAAACATTTTGTCAACGTGACAATAATCTTCAGATTTTTGATTCTTTTTCGGATATCATAACAAGTCCAGTGATTGATACAACTGACAGGTACGATTTCTTTTATGTTTTTTTATTTTCGGTTCACATGATTATTTATACGCATTTACTTATCATATGATCATTTACGTATTTACCTTATTGTTTTCGAATTGACAGTTAACGCGTGTTATTGAATAAATTTATTAGTTTATTTATCAGGCTATTTGTTATATAATTTATTTATATTTTAAGACTATTCAAAATATTTGTTCTGTTAAATTTTCAGTGCTAATTTAACCAGCTTTGGTAAAAAAAAAATTAAAACTAAATTGCCAGTTGTTGTAAACGATGAATTGTTATTGAAGCATGTTAAGATTAAAAGAAATGATTTTCAAGGTATTGACAATCAATCAGATAATAAAAAAATTAATAAATCAAAAACAAAGAGCGAAATACGATTTGATTCAGGTGTAGATGATTTATCTGAAAAATTTCGTCAAAGTGATGATAATCTTCAGGGGTGGGATTCCATCTTAGAGAATATAACAACTCCAGTAATTGACACAACGAGAAGGTATAATTTTTAAAATATTTTTATTTTTTGAGGTTTATATATGTGTTACAATATGGGTAAATCAACCGAGGAATATTACATAATTCGCACCAATTAATTTACTCAAATGTATTTTAAAAGTGTGCCTGCATTTTAGTCTAGCCATACGGCATATTCGACAGGGATTCTAGCACATGAGAAAACGGACGGAAAAGATGTTAGATTGTTACTTGGATAGGATCACGTAAATTAGACAAATAATAAAATAAAAGAAAATAACAATAAAAGTTTATCACTGAATTTAATGCTTTAAATGTATAAAATGGTTGATGTTAATAATTCACAAATTTTAATATTTAATTTATCCCAAAAGATTGAATATGACACAAGTTAATAAAACAATTTTATAAAATAAATTAGGTTTGTTAACTTAACTCTTATTATTACTTACAACGTTGGTCATTATTTTGGAGCGTATAAATAAAATTACTTTACAAAAATGTGAGTTGGATTCTAGCGTGGTAGCGTTCACTGACACCTGTGATCTCCACGTTTTGCTGATTGTTACAATATTCGTTTTAACACTGATTTTGAATAACTTTTTTGAACTATATTTTTATTGATTGATTATTAATATCTAGTTCTTTTGTTTGAACTAGGTACATTGGTAAATGATGAATTATTTAAATCGATAGCAATACTTGATCGATTTTAAATAATCAAAATGATTCTAATTAGTTTATTTAAATTAATATTCAAGAAATTATTATATTAGATATCTTGTAATAATTTGCTTGTTAATTATAAAAACAAATGAAGTAAATACTTTAATTATTAAATTAGATGCAAACGGATAATTAAAACTTAAACTTGAACACGTGATGATTTTAGAAAAAGGATATATAATTCTATTACCAATGTACAGAGTTAAAACGTTAGAAACAGGAGAGAGATCCGAACTCTCTCGCTGCCAGAACTAAAAGAAGGATCTAAACTTAAAATCTATTTGTCGCAAAAAACTAGTTTCGCCTGAAGGTAGCTACCCTTAAAAACGGGGCCTTAGTGTAGAGTTAGAAGAACCCCATTATTTCGACAAAGGTGGCCATATTTATTATTGATATTTAAAAGTAGTAATTATAGTTTTTTTATAATATTTAATGACGACCGCAGGTTGTAACATATGATTATTTACATATTTGTTTGTCATTATAATATAGTTAATTATATTATGGAATAAGCATTAGTTTATGCTATCATACATACTAAGTATTAATTCAATAATATTCAAATCACAACATTTAGTACTAAGTCATAAATATATAACCTATGAATTTTGAGGACTGTTCCCCGAACGTTTGGTTATATAAATTCAAACGTTCCCAATTTGCAGGTTGTGTAAATTTCCATATATATCCACTTAGTACTAATTTGAAAAAAAAAAAGTTGATCATTTGTAATTAGATTATATTTTGAGACGAACCATAATTGTTAAAGTAAATATTTAAAATATAAAATAATAAACTATTTTTTATATGAACTTTTTTTTTAACAATGCTTTTTTTTTTTTCTTTTATAATATTTATGTACTTTTCATAACATTTGCGTGTAAATAAGAGAAGGTGCTGAGACAAATAATTTTTATTATTTCATATATTTATATGCTAAAATATTTTTTTTTTCAATTTTTCAGTGCTAATTTAACCAGCTGTGAAAAAAAAAAATTAAAACTAAACTGCCACTTATTATAAAAGATGGAACGTTTTCGAAACATGTTTTTGTGTTGAACGAAAAATTATCAGTAGTACTCCTAATGCTTCACTTACTGAAACACACAACAATTCTAAAGATTACAGTATCGAAACAGGACCAATTTTTGATTCAAATATAAGTTTTGACATAAATTATGATTCGATAAACCTTAAAGTTTTCAGTGATTCAAAATTTTATTCACAATTTTATGAGAAATTTAATCCTAATGATGAGTCAACACATAACAGGCTGGTTTTTTTTAAACTATAATTAATACCAGTTAAGATAGTTGTAGTCTTAAAGTTTTAAGACTTTAATCAATTTATTTTAAAATTGAAAAAACTGCCAGAAATTAATTTTCTATGAATATTTTAAAAATTGAGCATTGTTATATATTTAAACAGTTATTCGAGCCAGCTAATACCATTTGACTTATCAAATTATTGTAGTTTATTTTAAATGAACGTCTTTTGACATTGACTTTGTTTTTATAAACAATTTCATATAAACATATTTAGCAATTAAGTATAGCAAATCATTTGTTTTCAATTATAATTAAAAATTTTATTTGCATACTATTTTTTTTTCAGTGACATAACTGATAAATTACTGAATATATCCGATGAGCAACAACAAACATTAGATAATTTTGAAAAGAATCTACAACAACAAGATATGGGTGAAGTTGAAATAAATAATTTTAAACAAGTAGAAATTCATAATGAAGATATCGGTATGTGTATGACATAATTGAAATTTTGATATTGTTTTACTGATTTGTCCTCGGTTTTATATTAATTTTTTAATTTTTATTTTATTTATCTATAGGTTCTGATAATGATTATATTCCAGATAATAACGAAAGTGATAGTGAAGAAGATATAACGAATGGTAGCAATAATCAAAGCAATTCAAACAAGAATATTACTCTCATTGTTGAAAAAGGAAAACAAATCACAAAAGATAAAAAATCATTAATATCAAGAGCTCTTGGAGGAGAAGGAAATTTAGTAGCTCCAGCTTATGTTCAATCATCAAAAGATGGTGCTAAAATTTATAAATGTTCGTTGTGCTCCAGTACACCTCAAAAGATAGGACGTCACTATCTTACAAAGATAATGAGAGAGTCAAACCAATTTTAGCTTTGGATGCTAAAAATCCAATAAGAAAAGCCATGCTTGGAATATGATTACGTGAAGGAAATTTTAAAAATAACCGTTTTGGTACTGAAGAAAATAGATGTCGTATAGTTTCTCGTAGACCTAATCCGACGAAAATGCGATCACCATCTGACTATATCTCTTGTCCAAATTGTTTAAATTCATATTGTCAATCATCTTATGAGTACATTACAGAAGATGTACAGGTAAAGGTTCAAATGCTCGTCGAACATTAAAACAAGCAGCACGTCAACTTGAAAATGATTGTCATTTTAAAACAAGCAAGAATTTGCGTGTTATGTTATCTGTACTTGATCCAGATGAAGTTGGAAAGACTGTTGAAAAAGATGAACCAATTATACTTTATAGTAATGTTTTAACAATGACTTATAAACCTGAACGGAACTATGATATGGTTCGTTCAAGGTTAAGAGTTCTTGCCAGATTATTATTAGCTGCCAAAAAAATAAACAATAATGTTGATGAATTAAAAGATCTTTATTTACCAAAAAATTTCGATATATGCATGCAAGCAGTTGAAGATGTTGCTGGTTTAACTGATGATGGTTTATATTTTAAATCACCAGCCACAGCAACAGCATTGGGAAGAGTGTTACTTGCTGTTGCCAATATTTTGGAATGTGAGTACATAAAAAGTAATAAAGATGATAAAAAGAAAAAAGTAGGTGATTTTTTAAAATTAATGAAAAAGTCCTGGAACCAGATGATAAATAAAACGGTAACTGAAACTCAACAGAGAAATAAAAAAAAAAGTAATAGAGTTACCATCAGTTGATGATGTTATGTCTTTAATGAGTTATTTAAAATCACAACAAAAAACGTGTCGTGAAAGTTTGACAATAAAAATTACATCTGGTGCCTGGCTTAAATAAGCAGAAGCTACATTGGTTTCAATACAAATTTTTAATCGTCGTCATGCAGGTGGAACTGAACGTATTGAAATCGACGATTATAATCGTCGAGAAGAAATTAATGATAAAAAACATTCAGACGTTCTTGACTCATTGGGAGTTAATGATAAAAAAATGTGTCAAAAATATGTTTTACTCACAATACGTGGTAAACGTGTACGTACAGTACCAGTTTTATTAGACACAGATATGGTTGAATCTTTAACAATGATTGTTAATTCACGTGAAATAGCAGGTGTTAATCAGAAAAACCCATATGTGTTTGGACTTCCGGGTGATATTGATTATAAGTCTCGTTATCTACGAGCATGTAACTTGTTGAGACAATTTGCAGTTGATTGTGGAGCTAAAAAACCTCAGTTACTCAGAGAAACTATTTTACGAAAACATCTTGCTTCAAATTTTAGTACATTTAATTCAAAAAACACCAAAAGATCAATTGTAGCTGACCATCTTGGACACAGTATGAAAATTCATAAAGACTACTATCAAATTCAAAATGTAGCTAAAGAAATCGTGAAAATGTCACAAGTTCTAGAAGTAGCTAGTGGAACTTCTGATGGATCTGCTCTTCAAGGTCAGAATGGACCACAAAGTGATCAGTCTTCGAACGAATCTGAATCAGATAATGAAGTTTGTATTGATCAATCAATTAGCAAGCCACTTCCAACTACTTCAATAGGTATATTTTATTCTGTACTCATTTTATATTCATTTTCATGGTAAAAAAAAATATAGTTTTATAATTAAATATACAATGGAAATTTCAACAATATACACTTCGTTAATTATTATACAACATTTGTATAATCTTTCTACCCCTATATATACGGTCACTTACCCCCACTACTCAGGGTCCTCAATCGTCACATTATACAAACATATATGATCTATGTATATGCATATGTATACTATATAGGTATATATGAGCAAAAACGCCAATTGTGGACGGCGATTTGGGTGACCTATCCTCAGAACAATTTTTAATTATCATAAGCTTGTAGACCTTGGAAAGATATGCCATGTAAATTGTTTTTAGATTTTTCCCCATGAAAATCATGTTTAAAATTTAAAAAGCGGAATTTATGACCTTGCCCCTAAATTTTTTTCATTTTCGTTATCATTTTTGAAAAGCTAAGTAAATTTTACATAGATAACGTCTTGAAACCTGTTGGGTTCTCTGAAAAAACGACTATTTTGGCCTTTTCATTTTTTTTTACGGAGGCTAGGAGCCATAGGCTCAGCCGCAGTATTGTATTTACGGCCGAAAAAAAAAAAACGTTCATAACTTACGAACCAATTGACTTAGAGTGATCGTATTAGGCTTAAATGATGCGTCTCTGGAAACTCTATCGCCCGCGTAGTGGGTTTTTTTTATTTTTTTCAATAGTTTTTGGTAGAAAAAAAAAAAACTTAAAAATAGAAATAAAAAAAAATCAGACATTTAATTTTTTTTCTCAAAAACTATTGAAGATAGCCAAAAAAACTTATATATGTTATTACAGAGCTTTAAAAGAGCTTTCAATTGAGCTTAATACCATGTCTTTATTTTGATTATCGTAAAAGTTATAGCGCTTTTAATAAACTTTTAATTCAATTTTTTAACAAGTTCAAAAAATTAGATATTGAATAACTCAACGTAGAATTGTCAAGGAGACTTCGTATTAGGCTCAAATTTTGCGTCTCAAAAATCTCTATCGCCCGCATTGTGGGTTTTTTCCGCCATCTTTAATAGTTTTTGGTGGAAACCAAAAAAACACTAAAATTTATAAAAAAAAATCAGATATTTAATTTTTTTTCTTCAAAACTATTTCAAATACAATATAAATCCACATATCTCATGATAGAACTTTGTAAGATCTTTCATTTGAGCCTAATTCGATGTCTTAATTTTTATTATCCCAAAAGTTATAACGATTTTAAAAAAACGTGAAAAAATTAGATATTGAATAACTCAACGTAGAATTGTCAGGGAGACTTCGTACTATGCTCAAATTTTGCGTCTCAAAAAACTCTATCGCCCGCATTATGGGTTTTTTCCGCCATCTTTAATAAAGTGCATATTTTTTTTCTAGTACATGAACCTATTTTACAGTAAATTTCATTTCATTGATCATGTAGTCAACCAAAATTTTGATATCGTTTTTTTTAATGATGTTGATGTTGATAATGACTAATCATTTAATTATATTTAAGCAATGATTTAAGTTTACCATGGCCCTAGCCGGAGTATTGAAAATTTTTAATTTTCAAAGGGTAACGCGGGCCCACGCCCCAACAAACGTTACCAGATCTTTTTTTTTTTTTATTATTATTACAAAACAGTATTAAAAAAATCGTTTTGTGACTGTTTGCATAATAATAGTGGAGTAAAAACAAAAAAAAAAAATTGAAAAAAACCTAATTTCAAATTTCGATGAAATTCCCCATACAATGGCGGTCAAAATAAGGGGGGGAAAAATCTAAAAAAAATTTACATGGCATATCTTTTCAAGGTCTACAAGCCTATGATAGTTAAAAATTGTTCTAAAGATAGGTCACCCAAATCGCCGTCCATAATTGGCGTTTTTGCTCATATGCATTTATATTTTTACATCTACTGCAGATATTTCAGTATAACATTAATGTAAATATTTATTTTCTTTTGTAAATAATAATTTTTCAATTCTGTCAAATTAAAAAGTTGATGAAATGAAAAAAATTAAGTCAATTGCTCTGTCAAACCTTAAGTGTTTTGTCGGGAAATTTTATATTATGATAAAAACGACTTCTAATTTTTAAAATCGTGTTTTAAAAGAATTTGTGTAATGAATTTCATAATAAATAAAAAAAATATTACTTTTTTTTCAAATACAATTCGAGAATAAATATAATTTAAAATTATTCACATCCTAAGTTTTGTCGTTCATTTACAGAGTAATTCGAACAAAGCCAGAAAATAAAAAATTAAATATTACTATTTCTTTAATAAAAAAATTATTATATTATTTAGAATATAATTATATCAATAAGTTTTGATTTTCTTTTTTTCTTTCTTTTCTTTTTTTTTTTTATTTCTTTTTCGGAATGTGAAGTATCATATTTTGAAGAATATTGTTGAACAAAATCATCTCCTTTAGTAAGTCGAAGAAAATAACATTCAGGAAAAAATCTAGCATGATCTTCCCATGGATCTTCATAATCTTTCCAGTCTCGTATTCCATTTCCACAATGATGACAAATAACATAATCACCTATAGAGGTATAAAAAAAGCCAGCTTCTGCCATAGATTCTTTTGACTGAGAAATATATTTTTGCCAATAATAAAATGATTTTAATCGTGACTCGTATGAGATATAATTTTTCTCAGCTGGAGGTGAACTTGCAATTGCCGTACAATGTGAAATAATTATAGGGCTAGAATGTTCTTCCATTTCATTATCAATATAAAATTCCGCATAAAAAGCCCGATCTTCTTCTCTTGAAGTATCTGGAGTACGATATGAAGCACGAAATTTTTCTGGTAGATAGTGTGGGTCACCTTCTACAGGGATGAGTACTGGATTCACTCCACTAGGTACATTTCCGCAAGGTATATTTCTAATAAAGCGACAAGATGCTTTACAACGTTGATGATCTAGCCATGGATTGTCACCCCGCATCCAATCACTTATTTCAACACAACATTCGAAGCATCTTAGGTTAGTACCATATCCTGTATAGTAAAAACCAGCAGCAGCGAATCTCACCGGGTCACAAATATCAACTAATGGTGAAGACTCTAAACTTTTTCTTCTATTATCTTCTTCACGATAAATATATTTATTATATTTACGTTTTCTGTCATCTGACATGAACGACATTTTTAAAACTAATAACCAAAGTCGGAAACACATTTAAATATTCAAAAAGTAGTGAGACAACCCCTCCACCTTATGCAATTGGAAAAAATGTTTTTTATAAATTTTATTTAGAGTAATAAAAAATTAAGGTAGTTAAGGTAGTTATGAAAAATTAACAAAAAATTTTTTTCTTTTTTTATTTTTATTTATTTATTCAAAATTCAATTACAATATTGTATTTTCGAACCACTACCCGTAAGAAAATGAAAGTTTTTTTTATGCTTATATTTTTTACGGCTACTAACAATTCTTTTAAACATTTTCATTATGCATCGGTCGTTCCATTCAGGATCATTCGTAAAGAGTCGTTGAAATCCATTGAGCCTCCCACTATTCGCGAAATAATGAAGAGCAACAACGCACCAATGACCGCAGTAATTACTCGAAGTACTTTGAAGTTGTAAGTTGTTGTACTTGTGTATGACACAATTTCGTTTGAGAGCGTAAATGAAACGGGAATCTCTCGGAGCTCGTCCGAAGCTGTCGAAGAAGATCCCATGACCCAAGTTATTTACGTAAAAACACACCCAATGAGATCCTGGTTGATGATGTTTGTCAATATTTGCAATAATTCCACAAGGTTTTGGCCATACGTGTGGTAGTTGATCACTAGCATATACTCCGGCACGTGTCAAATCCGTTAATGGTAATACTTCTAGTAATTGTAAGGTATTCATACCAATGTTTCTCTTACAGTATTAAAAAAAGAATGATAGACGTCACTTTCTTCAATTGCCCCCACTTCAATATCTTCTCCACACGGATTTTTTCCTCGTTGAACAATTTATTTTTTACCGATTAACCAATTTTTAATTTTGTAAACGTTTTGATGTGTACAAGAATAAGTCGGAAAATTTATTCCGTGATATAAACAATAATTCTCGTTAGCTGGTAATAAACCAAAGCGTGGTGATATATTTTCTAAATTAATAATAGTATGTTCTCTCAAGTATTGTTGTAAAAACATACGTTTATCTTCTCCTCTGACGTAAATACTTTTACCAAGTTCTCCAATATTTTCAATTAATGAATCTAAATTTTTGTAAGGTACTTCTGATCTATCCCACTCGATTTTATGATAATTTTTTGTTAACCAACTATTTTGTCGATGTGCCTCTTTCTCAAGCTTACTATACTTGCAAGGTGGTCCAATTATATAATGATTAATAAAATTATTATGTCATGCCAAGACAGAAATTTCTTTTGGCTAAAATTCATTTCTTGAACCAACAAGACATTGAATATCAATAATCAAAATTTCTGTCATATTTACGACTGTACTAAAATATCAAAAGTATCTGTTTATATATAAGTATATCCCTCCTTAATTACTATAATCTAATAACACCTGGCGTGTACTATCAATTTCAATAATATTATCAAATTCTGCAAATACAATACAATTTATTGTCTGCGCAAGCGCCTGATTAAAACGTAACTCAATTCTTAAACTTCCATTTTTTATTAAATTCCAGTACATAATATCATTAGCTTAAAGATCTGGTGTTAAATCATATACAAATAAAGTATAACCTTTATTAAAACTAGTACGAAAAATTTTGATCCCATGATCAGCAAAATGTATCCCAGTACCGGAAAATAATGTACGATATGCTTCGGCATCATGAATATTTTCAGTAAAACTTGGTGACAATGCTCAACCTCCTACTTGACTTCCATCAATATATAAAGCCAAAAAATTTAAATTAAAATGTTGAAAATTAAATTGATTCATTTTTCTATGTCCATTAAATGATTTATTGTCCACAAAACCAACTACCATTCTTCTAGGTAAATTACCCAATATAATATTGTCAAAAGTATTTGATAATATACCTTGAGCTAAAATAAAACTTTTTACTTCTACTCTAGTTAACGGATATTTTGCGGTTGTTTTTGTTAATGCTTTTGCATGCTCCACAAGTATACTTGGATTAAGTTTTGCACGTCGTATTATAAGTGTAGCTTCTAAAATATGTACTTTATAGTCACCAGCCTCTGAATTATCCATTAAACAAAATTCATTTTTAGATCGTGTAAGAGTTATTTTCTTCTCAACACCATTTAATAAAAATTTATTTTGATTAAATACATCAACATCTAAATGACCAAGCATTTCAAATTGACTTCCTTCATTTGTAAAAGATGTTCTATCTTCTAACCCTTTATTTTGTGTAGCCGCAGCAGCTCGAACAGGTGAATCCATACAACCTGGTGTATCTAAAAACCATAACCCTAATTGAAGATCGCTATTTGTTGCATCTGTTCCATAATTTAATAAAGCTTTAATATATGCACGATATGGATAAAAACTATTCGATCCAGAAACAGATTTCTGATTAAATAATACATCACATTGACTTATCATTAAATGCAAATAAATTGTTTGTCACTCTTACAGCATCACCAGCTGGAGCTGTCCCATCAGCTTTTGTAATTTTACATCTTACTTTTAACATAGTATGAGCCAAGTCTATATATTCTTCTCCATTTGGTGTAATATGAAATTCTATTGGTGAATCATCTGTAAGTGCTGTCACTGGGTTAGAATAAACCCAATGAGATTCTTCAACTGTAGTCTGAGTAGGAGGTAATGTAAATAAATCCAATTCCGATTTACTACACTCTGGAGAATGGTTATGAAGGAAAGCCATTATGAAAAAATGTCACTAGATTTTTTTCTACCACCACCTTTTTGAGTTTTTTTTTTATTTTTTTTTCCACCACCTTTTTGAGATTTTTTAAAATTTTTTTTCCCACCACCTTTTTGAGATTTTTTTTTATTTTCGTTTATACGTCTTTTTTTAGTTTTTTTTTTTTTCACTATACCACGACCTTTTTGATTATTTTTTTTCTTGGAACGTTTTCTTCCAAAAGTTTTACGCTTCTGACTAATTGATCTCTTTAATCGTTTACTTTTATACACACCACCCCCACTCAAATATGAATCTATTTTTTCCATTGCTTTTCTTTTCAATCTATTACCAGAATTTGTCATATTTTCTTCAAGAGAATCTCTAAAATTAGATCGACGACTTATGACATCACCAAGTACATTCATTCCAACTGATAATAATTCTTTTCCTACAGGTTTTAATGCACGACCAATTAACGGTAATACACCTCTACATAAACCTCCCAAAAAAGCACCAACACCTTGACCACGTTGATTTAAATGTACTTGATGTACTAATGCCCCCCCACCAACTTGATTTTCGTAATATTGTATATACATTTTAATCAACTTTAATAAAATGAAGTGTTACGAATAATGGTTCGTATGCAAATGAGATAGGATAGCCATTACTATCTTTTATATCTATTGTAATTGTCTGAAATGTGTGACGTAATAATGAAAAATAGTATGGTTGAAATTTTTCAATAAATGATGCGCCATATTGATAATTATTAGAATCAAAATGAACAATTCGTAGTACTTGTTTATTGCTATCACCAATAATATGAGGTGAAACAATATCACAATAAATATACATAGCTGATGGAAGCCCACGTAATATACTTGCAGGTAAATTACCTCTTAAAACACGTTGTCTTTCAGTAAAAATAAGGCCAGCTGGATCATAAGTATATCCAAGAATATTTGCTATTTTTTCTGTTAATTCTATTATATGCTTTTTACATTCTCTACTATTACACTTTTTTGTTATTGTTACAAATCGTGTACGAGAAATATACACAATGTCAAAATGTTGAGTAAAATACGTATTTTCATTAAATGCGTAGATTACCCCATCTGTGTTGGGATAAACACCAGCTTCTATGGTGATATTATATTTAGTATCATTCCATAGATCAATAGTAATAATTCCATCAATTTTATTTACATGAAAAAAACTATTAGGAAAATTTATCTCACTTAAACCAACAACCCAATTACGCTCAAGAAAAAAAGATCGATGCAATTGTGATGTAAATTTTGATGCTGTATTTTGTGGATAAAGATTATTACTTTTATTACTAACAACAGTAATATAAGAACTGTTATTCTGCATGATTTTTTAAATTATTTGCCGGTACCCACTGATCAAAATCACTTGAATAATTTTTCCACCTAACAAGATATTCTTTTTTTTTACCTAATAGTGACAGCAGCTGGTGTCATTTTTGTTGATGAATGTATTGAATTATTATAATCATCTACAATTATCGATAAAACGTCAATGTAACGTCGTGTATTTTTCAATGTAAAATATCGATAAATTCTTTCTTTAAGTGTGCGATTAACTCTTTCAACTATAGCAGCTTTGATATCTGGATTTCGTACAACACGAAAATGTATTTTAATTTTCTCCAATAAGTTTTGTACATTTTTATTTAAAAATTCTTATCTTTTGTCTGATTGTAAAACCATAGGTCTTCTTCCACTATTTAAAAAAATATTTTCAAGTGCTTTACAAACATTATTACCTGATTTATTAATTAATGATTCAACCCATAGATATTTACTAAGTACATCTATAACAACCAATAAAAATTTATAACCATCATTATAACTTTGTAATGAGGTCAAGTCTACCAAATCCATTTCCCATAAATCATCGACATTTTTTGTGGTATAATGTAAACGTGGAAATTTTCTTCTTACAGGTTTATGTAATGTATAAGTATTTTGAGAATCTAACCAATCCTTAATTTCTTTTTTGGATTTTGGATATTTTTTTAAAATATTACGTGCCCCTATGAATGATAGGGGATTTTTAGGATCGTAATAAATATTTTCTAGATTTATTTTTTTATGCTTAACCATTTTTGAGATCTTGTTGATGCTCGCAAATTAGAGGTTTTTGTTGCTACAACTTTTTTTACTTTATTTGTACTTGCTTTTTTATTTGTACTTGGTACTTCTTCATCAGAATAAATTAATTCTTGTCTACTCAATCTTTTTCTATAAATAGGTGGTCTCACTTCAGGTGTATTTATTGATATGTCGTCATCATCACTGTTTTCCCAAAAACTATTATTATTAACAAAATCTCTTGGAGCATAAATATCTTTTAAAAATCGTGCAAACTCTTCATGACCAATAGCTTTAACATTTTTTCTATGATGTAATGCATCATTAATTAAATCAATAATACTTGAACCACGAATAATTTTACCATCTAACCTTTATCATTCCATTCTAATCTATTACCATTATCTGCTCTTGATATGTGATTTATTAGACCTTCAGCTTTTTTTTGAAAAATTTTTGGAACTGCTTTTATAATTAATTCTTCTGGATATTTTGTTTCTTTTTCTTCATCTAATGTTTTATACTCATGATTATTATTATTAAAAAATAAAAATCGTCTTAAAACGTCTTTATATTCATTCCATTTATCTACGTCATTTTTATTTGAATTTAAAATTTTATGTAGTTGATTATCAAGTCGTGACGTCACATCACCTGGTGTTTGAGCACTACCTACGTCACTCAATTTATTTATTGAATCTTCAGGAATTAAAACCATTTTACGTGCATGTTCCATTTTTTGTAATAATAGCTGAAATAATTGGAGTAAGAAGTAAAGGTAGTACAGAGCCACCACCTGTTTGATTAATTAAAATTTTTTTTTTTTTTTTAATTTTTCCGGGAGAAGCTAAACAACGTAATATTGTTTTATGTTTTTTTAATTTTTTTTTTTCAGTTTTATTTATACTTATTGTACCTTTTAAAATATTTAATGAACATTCACTAATACACCGAATAAGATTTTTATCACTAAATTTTAATATTGCTTTACGTTGCTGTGGATTTGCATATACTAATGCTTGTAGTAATATACTTTGTTTTTTACTGAACGGATTACGCGTTCCGACAGCCATTATATTCGTACAACTGGTATATTATTGTGTGACGTAACACTATTTATATCTTTACGTGAAATGTAAACAAAATTATATGTGTCACTAGGAGAAACACATGTACGTACTCTAATATTTTCAGGTGTATTCTGTTTCAAGTCTAGTAATATATACCCATGAGCTACAGAGGTCGCGTCGAAGTAAGCTTCGTGAAGAAAACGGGGATTTTCTGGAAATATTTGTCTCGCTAAAAAAAATATTTGTGATCGATCTCTTGGATTTTTAAATAAAACAATATAATGTATTCAAACTAATATCTCGAAAACCTCGATGAAAAAGATTTTGAGATAATAATATTACTGATAATTCAAGATGGTGACTTTCTTTTGTAAAAAGATCCATAATAACACTAGATGACCCAGATTCACTCATTAAATCATCAATAATTACTAATTTTTTTTTTTTATCATTAAAATCTTTCATTTTTGGTAACCCTTCAATAAATTTAACTGAAGTAAATTCATTATAACTATCTTGCCATTGACCATAAAAAAAATGAACTTTATCAAATTTTACATCACAAATATTTTCATTTAAAAATTTTTTTAACCAAGTAGTTTTACCACAACCTGATGATCCAGCAAGAAGCATCGTAAACGGAAATTGACAAACAAGAGACATTTTAATAACTGAAAAAAATTCAATAAATAAATACTATATATACCTAAAAAATGATGAAAATAGGTTAAATAAAATAACACATAAATTTTTTTTTTCAAAATGATTTTTTTTTATTAATGACAAACATAGTTTATTACATAAAAAATTTTTATTGTAGAAAGTTATTACAAAAAAAAAAAAATTTCATGTTCGTTGTCTTTTAAATCCTAGAGGATACGTAATATTTTCATAATGATTACGCTTAGGTCCTGTAACAGAAATCATTTTTTTATCAATAGTTGAATAGACTTGAAAATTTTTTGTTCTACGTATAGAATCATATTTTATTTCAAAAGGTGGAATTTCACGTTTAATTAAAGATTTAACAGAATTGAAATTTATATTTTTTTGTGCTTCTAAATAAAGTCTGACACCCTTTAATTTACATACTTCAACTTCACCACCATCAGGCTTTTGTACAATAAAAGAATAAAATTTAGGCCCACCTGATATAAAAGATTTTATATATGAACCTTCACCATATTCCTCTAACTCGTCAGTTAAATCTTCTAACTTACTACTTGTCAATAATTTATCATTTTCATTTTTACATATTCTTATAATAGAACCAGTATCAACATATAAAATTTGTTTACTAATTTCATGAATACTCTTGTAATATAATTTTTCTCTAGCATAAGCCGTCGTAAAAGATGCTAGTACAACATTAGTAGTTTTAGTTAAAGATGATTCTTCATCAATTGGTTTCCACGAGATTAAAACTGTTTCTTGATTAATAGGTTCAATAAATTGAATTATATTTTTAAAATTATCTACAATATTATAATATTCATCTAGATTACGACAAATTATTTTTCGCCATAATGAATATCGTTGACCTAATTTACCATATAATGGGTTGAGCATATTTTTACTAAGAGTACGAAGACCTGGATTATGATTAATATTTTTTTTATCAAGTTTAATATTTTCAGCTTGATAATATTTTTCTATATATTTATCTTTATCAGATTCTGTTTTTACCCACAATGGATAACCACTAGCTTCTTGTTTTATTTTAAGAAAAGTATTAATATATTCAGTAAATAAACGTGTTTCATTAGTTTCTTTATTATTCATAGACATTTTTTCATAATGCCAAACTTCAAAAATTTTTTCAACAATATAACCTTTAGTTAATGCAAGTTTTAATTCTGACGTTACCCATGTACCTATTAAACTTCTTTCATTATTATTATGATTACAAAAACCTTTTTCCATTGTATCAAGACAAGTACGACAAAGAGGAAAATATAATTTTTTATTTTTAGAACGAACAGGTAAAACAGGCATATGCAAATCAGATGGTGCAAGAACACGACATTTAATTAAACCATTAATTTGTGAAATATCATTATTTGGATATTTTTTTTCAATATCACGTCCCACATATACTTTAGGATGACCTATTGGAAATGCACACATTTTTAAAACAGCCGGATATAAACTAGTAAAATCTAAATATTGTATAGTTTCACCTGGTTGTACCGTATATGACTCAACAAAATTTTCGGTTCTACCACCAAAATACGCGTCACGTGGATCTAAAGCTGTAAAATAATTTGCATCAATTGATTCGACAAAATTTTTTATTTGAGGTACATCTTTAATTAATTTTTTAAATTCACAACCCCATTTTTCAACAACAGTATAACCTTGTTCTTCTAAATATTTAGTTATATTTTGTGTACGCTCATAACGTTCTTCTAAAGTAGTACCATCTTTTTGAATAACATTTTTATTAAAAATAAAAAATTTTATACAACCATGCGGCCAACAACCATGATATTGAAAAATTATTTTACGTCTTTTATTAAAACCATCTACTCTTATTTGTTTCAACCCAATTCTTACTTCATGAGAATTTCCAGCATGTTGAATATTTGATGCTGTTGAATATGCTAACCATTTTAACCATTGAAGAGCTTTTTTTGATTGATTGTCAGCTAATCTATAATCATTTTTTGGTAAAATATGTTGTACCAATTGTTTCTTTTGTTTCTTTTGATTTTCAATCGGTATATTAGGATCATCTAAATCATTTGTATCATTTATACATTTGTCACAAACAAGGTGACATACTACATAATTAACTTCATGAATTTTATATATTTTATTATCATTATTAATTATTTCAGATTGCATTGTTTCAAAATCATAAAAAACATAAGCACACAGATCTTAATTTTTTTTTAAATTCATTTTACTTGTAAAATAACATAAATGTGATAGTGGTTGAAGATCTTCACATGCTGAACAATAATAATAACCACATAAATGATTAGTATTTAAAATAACTTTTTTAAAACATTTTTGACATTTTTTTATTGCACCACATATTGAATGTTTTGAATTATATGATTGAGGAGCTCTATGTTTATTTAAACATTGTTCACCGTAAAAACTACGACCACAATCCTCACAATCAATCAAATCTACGCCTATAGTACATAAATTAGTTAAACATCTATCACATCGGCCATGATAAATGAGTTTCCGGAGATGAATATCTTTTATCACAAATTAAACAATATTTTTTTGTACCATGCATAAATGTTATTATATTTTTTATTGGTTCATAATGTTTACTATTTTCATAATACGCAATTGGTATATAATTTATTTCATCACATATAAAACCCGGAACTAAATTTGTACCATCAAATATTATTTCATGACCATTAATATTATTTGTAACATATTTATATATTTTTATAACACGTTTAATATTACACGTTGCTAAATATAATTGAAATTGTCTCACTTGTTTTAAACTACAACCTTCAGGCGGAATAATAACACCAGATTTAATGATAAATTCAAGAGTTAAAGTTTTTTGTAATTCACGTCTACTATCACGCACGGCTTTATTTCTAATTCACTAATTTTTACAACAATTGATCTTGGTAAACATAAATTATCTTCATTATTAATTAAAAGAGTTCCATGTTTTGATCTTTCACTTTTTGGCATACTACAACCACCAACAATTCGTTTTAAAATGATAACTTTAATATTAAATGCTGACGTTGCATCAATACCCCGCGCACTTTGACATATATTACTCATTATTGTCCATAACCGATCAAAAGTAAAGTCATGAATAGGAGTTAAATTTGTAAAAGAATCAGTACTCATATTTTCTGATCGAAAGTTAAAAATAATTCTATCAGTATTATGACTTGATAAAGATTTAACACGTGAATACACTTGATGAAAAGCTAGACTCGAGAAACTCTGGAATTGACCGATCATTAGGTACGTCTTTTATTTTAAATGTATATGTCGTACTTGATAAAGAAAATCGCGGTATTTCGTCATGTATTTCGTCAAGTCACTCGATACAACTTTCACTACCACCAACTTGAAACTCGTCTTCACTTGAACTATCCATTATCGATATTAAAAATTTAATGACTAAAAATATTTTTCAACACGAATATATATAGAATTATCCCACCTGATTATTATTTACATTATATGCAGTTAATAGAAAAAAAATTTAAATACCATAAGTTTAAATATACGTACCATATTTTTTCTCTACGACAAGTGCTGCACCCTTGTTCATTCATGTTTTTTTTTGTGTAACAAACATAACATCTTCCAACACCCAGTGGCTCCTCAATGTCTTGCTCCGATTCACTACTCACTGGTGTTTTTATGAATGGGACTACCTGATCTTCAATACGTATTTTCCTTGGGACCCCTTTAACAAAGGAACAGGTGTTCTAAAAGAAGCGTATAAAACAGAAAAAATAAAGATTTTCAAAAACGAAAAAAATTATAAACAAAAAAATTATTATTAAACAAAAAAATTTTTATGAACAAAAAAATATAAGCGAAAAAAATTATAAACAAAAAAATTATTATTAAACAAAAAAAATTTATAAACAAAAATAATTTTTATAAACAAAAAAATATGGACAAAACAATTTTTATAAACGAAAAAATATAACTAAAAACATTTTATAAACAGGTGGCGGTGTTTCGTAATTAATAAATTTCTGGTATAAATAGCAGTGATAATTAGTGGATCAAGTCAGTATGTTTAGTACAATGAATTTATACATAGTATTTTTAGTAGTTAGTGTATCAGCTACAAGTAATAATGATTATAGTGTTAGACAAATACAAACAGGTGCGGGACTTTTTTACGATTATTTATATGACTTTAAATTTTCAATAAATAATTTTAAACTTATAACATTTATTGATTTGGATTGGTATTTATCACATCAACCTCGATTAAATGAAGAGGTGTTAGAAATATTAGAATCATTTAACTAAAAATGTAAATTACAGGAACATTATTCTTACAGTTTGTGTTACCAATTAATTAAAAAAAGAGATTCAATATTATTAAAATTAAAATTTTCAGAAGAATATATAATACAATAAAAAGCAATTTGAACTCAATCTGAAATAGAAAAAGATATGAAAAAAAACGTGACATATTTCATGACAAAAATAATTTAATTGGAAAATCTTTTTTTACATCTTTAAGTGATGAAGAATCTAATTTTTATAATCAACAAATTACTAAAATGATAAATGAAAAAAAAAATTATAAATCGGACTTTGAAAATTTAACACATATATTACCCGCTGAAGTACAACGATTCCAAAATGATTTCAATGAATCTACGCGTTTACTTAATTCAACAACATATTGATTTTATGTAAGATTAAACAATTAAATTAAACAATATTGATGAATTTTCACCTTACACGTTTCTTGAGTCTTCAAGACAATCATATTGGGGTCTCCATCATCAAATAGAAGTTTATTTACAAGAGCTGGGAAATATTATTGATGGATATAATCATTTTTTAAAAATTGTAATTGATTCTATTAATTTATCTAAACTTAATATACTTCACAAGCTACACTTATAATACGACGTGCAAAACTTAATCCGAGTGTACTTGTGGAGCATGCAAAAGCATTAACAAAAACAACCGATAAATATCCGTTAACTAAAGTAGAAGTAAAAAGTTTTAAAAGTAAAATATCACAAATTAATATAGGCTATGATAATGGAAGATTATTTGTTTTAATGAAAATTCCATTAACGGAAAATCCAGTTTATCATATTTATAAATTACGATCAAATCTTTTAGCTCAAGAATTGGGTAATAAAACAATAGGATCTGCTTGGATAAAACCAAGAGCTAATTATTTATTTTTATCATCTGATCAATCACAATATACTCTCATAAAAAAAAAAACTGATTTACCTTTTTGTCAAGCAAGTGTTAATATACATATATGTGAAGCATTATCATATCCTATCTATGAAAGTTCACATCAAGGTGGATGTGAAATTTCTTTAATTACCAAAATTAATGAATCACCATTACATAATTGTGACATTAAAATTTCTCGTTATTTTACTCCTTATTGGAAAAAATTAAATAGTGAACGTGGATGGTTATTCAGTCTACCAGGAGAACAGGAGTTGCATATATTATGTTGAGAAAAGAAAAAGAAAACTATTATTCTCCGTGGTGTAGGTATACTACGTATCCGAGCAAGTTGTCACGCACACATAAGCTATAGTACATTATTTGGACAACAGGCAATAGACATTATGTAATGACAGCTACATTGAATGTTACAAAATTATTACCAGAAATTGTTGAATTTAATATAGAAGAAACAAATTATTCATCACCGAATCCAGCCGTTTAAATTTATGATACATCTCTTAAAGAAATAAAAAAAGAATTGATACAACGAGAAAAAATAAATGAAAAAAATCATGAAAAAAATGTCTTGTTTAAAATTGTTCTTGGTGAAATTGTAATGGGGCTTATTTTATCATTAGTTATTTTATTATCAGCATTTTTAATTATTATTAAAAAAATTTTATCATTTTTTAAAAAAGATAAATGTTACGTGGATGTTAAACCTGTCCCCCCGACAGTATCTTATTCTACTTCTACTTATTAAATTTTTCCCCTACTTATTGAATAATTATATAAAGAGCCACTGTTTCGATAAATAAAATAAACTTAATCATGCAGTCAACTAGTAATCTTCTCTTGGCACATTCAGCTGCACTTAACAAGTCACAAACAAAAATTATACGTGTCGGATTTTGGTTAGATCATAAAATAAATATTAAAAATTTGTGACAATATTTCAAAAAGAGCAATTTTATTTCCAATATATAAATGGGAAAAATTTGTAAAAAAACTTGAATTTATATTATCTTGGTATTCATCCAATGAAGATACAAATGAAGCAAAGAAGAAAAAATATTCACCAATTAAATTTGATGATATCGAAATAACTTTCAGTTATTCACACAACACACCTTCTGTTATTATTGATGAAGGATTTGGTAAAATTGGCCTGCATGAAGTGTCAATAAAAGAAATTGGATATAAATTACCCTGGGTCCAATACTGTATAAGAAGTCTAGAAAATGGACCTGCCGAAACATACTACAATGATCTTCTACATCACATATTTAAACGTATAATGATAGAAGAATATATAAAATTACCAGCAATTGACGTATTGAAACAAATTTATCTGAGTACGAATTACATACATATCTTGTCCATTGAAGAAACTTTAAGAACAACTGAAAATTCATCATTTAGATTATTTTTTTACAAAACATTATTATATAATTTCGATCAATTATATGAGGATATAAAAAAAGGTTTTTCAAGATGTACGACTGGATAATTACAATGAATGGATTTATTAATAAAGATTATAAATTTATACCTAAGGAAATTGCTGTGGCTAGTGTTATTGGTAATGTAGTTAATCATTGAATTCTAACAGCACCTTGTGAATATTCAGAGCTCCCTATAAGTGCAAAAGTAAAAAATCAACGATGTCTAAAAGAAATTCATGGTTTGCATTGGTTTGATGGAGAAAGTAATATAGAAAAAGTACTAAGTATTTTACGCACAGTAGTAAAACAAAGTAAATCAATGATAACAAATTATGATGAGTCTACAATGTTTTTACAAAATTTATTTGGACGAGATGTTATTAATGTTGAAAAGTTAAATGACTGGAATTAAGGTAGCACAACCAGTAGAAAAAAAAAAAAAATAATTAATATAGGAAATAATTATCATCCGTTTGAGTTGAAATTCACACACTAGATTGCACATAATTTGCACAAAATTATGGCCCTAGCAGCCTTCCTCTATGTTAATAAACAAAAAAGTTAGGCTATCTTGGCTTTAAGCTAGCACAACTATTAATTAAAAAAAATATATAAGTGCACAAAAATTAATAATTTCGCACATAATTTGCACATAATTTGCACAAAATTCCTATTATAGTAACAAGTGATTGTGCCATAAAGGTTGTGCTAACTTTCTAGACCTTTATTTTTTATATTTCTTGATGTTTTATTTATTTTCAGAAAAGTTTTTCGAAATAATTAAGAAAAAAACGAAATTTTTGGCCAATAACCGTTTATATCTTGAAAGTTATAAGAGATAGAAAATTTTTACAAATACCATCATTTTCTACGTGAAAAAAACTATAAGAATCAAATAAAAATTTGATTTATTTATCAAAAATATATACGTCACTATACGTCAAAAAAAACGAATCTCTTTGAAAATTTTCAAAAATAGAAAAAAACCGATTAAAAGTTAACAAGTTTGTAATCGGAATCCCACTCTGAAATTTATACACAATTCCTATTTCGGGCCACAGAATTTACTGTTAAAAATTCTTTACTCTTTTATCAGTGGTTGTTTTCATTTTTTTAGGGGATGAAAAATGGTCCAAAAAATCTGAAAAAATTCAGGGGTTGTTCTTGGTCTATTTTTGACCAAAAAAAAAATTAGGACCAAAATCTAAGGGGGTCAGGGTTGAGACTGTCCGAAATGACGTGGAATGCCCCATATATATATATATAAAATAAATAAATTTTCAAAATAATTTTTTAAATAATAATATTTTCAAATAATAATTTATAATAATAATAATAATAATAATAATAATAATAATAATTTCAAAAATAATAATAAAGGGTTGTTTATAATGATAATTTTTAAAGGGACGTTTATAAATAATTAATAATAATAATTTTAAATAATAATAATAAATTTTTTTTAAATAATAATAATAAATTTTTTTAAATAATAATAATAATTTTTGGGGTTGTTTATAAAAAAGGGTTATTTATAATGAAAGGGGTGTTTAGCGTGAGGGGACCAGCCGCGGGGAGATACGCGAAGGGGAATTACTCCTCAGTTCGTAGGGATCTCCGCGGGGTATACATCGTAACGGCACGGAGGGGCTGGAAGGGAACCTCTCAAACCAGTTCTGATCACACTCAGGCCTATTCCAAATGCACGGTGCGCTATATCCCCTTATACTCTACTGATAATTAATAAAAGTTAGTATAATTTATAATTTACAAATACGAATGAAAAATTGTTTATACAAAATATTTTTTAGATTTGTTCGGTTGCTACGTGGTTGTTATACGGAAAAATGTCATACGAATTCACATCTGATGAAAAATTTTAGAGTTTCGAACCAGTAATAAATATGTGTAAGTATATTTTAATATTGAAAATAATATATTATTTTATCAAAATTGATATATTATTTTATTTTTCTATTATAAAAACCAATTTGCTGTTTCTTTTTTAGTGATATAACAGGTTTTGTTGATGCTATTATGAATATAAAGCCAGTGACAGTTTAAGGACAACCAAGTTGGTTATTTCTAATTATATTGAATAGTTCACAAGTGAGAATGTGCATTATTTTTTCAGGTGAAAAAGCACAAGAATATGATAAAATAATAAAAATAAATGAGGCAATTTTTTTTGTATAATTTGATATCAAAAATTTTTATCATTTTAGATTTTAGAAATTATGGGAGGTAATTTGACAACATCAAAACGCAAAATTTAGAAATGAAAAAGATAATATTCATGTTTTGGAATACAATTTTTAAGATTCAAGCAAAATTATCGATCATGGTACTTTTGTTCACCAAGAAGTTTCAAACATTGAATGTCAACTTATGGAATTTTAAAGATTATTGAAAACAACGGTAAAATATATTAGTATGTTATATTTAATAATTTTTAATTTTTTTTTTTTATAGAAGTCAAAAGTTACATAAAATCAATGTTATTGGTACGAGAAGGTGATAGATCACATAGATATGGTAAAATTGTTGATAATAAAGAAAATTTTATAATAGTAAAAATTATAAATTATCTCCGAGAGGATGAACGTTTAAATATTGGTGCTCTAGTCAAGATGCGTGGAGTAATATACATTGAACATAGACATTTATGTTTTAATATTTATATATATGTATTTATTATATATATATCTAGTCTAATGTATAAAAATCTCGTGTCACGGTGTTTGTCCGCAAACTCCTTCGAGACCACCAGACCGATTTCCGTCAAATTTTCCACCGGTGTTCCTCGGGCTCTCGAATCGGTTCTTAGCTATATTTCAACCCCCTAACTTATAAGGGTGGTTCCTCCTTAAGGGAAAAAATGGAAACCCTACTATGCACCATCTATACTTTATTTATAAATACATACGAAGGTCGGTAATGCAGTTTTCATCTAAACAGTTATACGAATAATATATCCATATAATATTTGCATCTAATTAGCCTAAGGTTGATCAAATCAAAATAAACTATTATATGGATTTTATTGGAATTTTTTGGGAGAATATTGGAGTGAAGTTAATTTTCTATGGGAGTTGATAGTTTAATTAGTATTAACTAATTAAGATTTAGGGGTGCAGGCAGCCTGGAATGCAAAAAAATTTCATTGGGAGTTCTTCAATTAATTATTAAAAAATATTATAATAGTAGTGTATCTATAAGAGACCTAGATCAGTCGGGTGGTCAGGGGAAAGGTAGATCAGGGACGTCAGAAGGGGTACGGCTGTGTAGGTAAAACAGAAATGATAAATTTTTTTCCTTTTCATCAGTCGGTATAGAAGAATATATATATAATAAAAAAATATTTCTCCGAGCTGGGTTCGAACCAGCGATCTGTAAGAAATTTAAAATTCAAAATATCTATTTTTTTTTTTTAAATATATTCATAGGAAAAGGATATGACAGAGTAAATAAAAACAATAATTTTTAATTTTCAAAAAAAATTTTATTATTTCTTATTATTTTACAAGTTTTTTATATTATTAAATGAATGCTTAGTACTCCTTAAGTTTTTTATACTTAATATTTACAAATATATTTGATTTTTTTTCCCAATACTTTGATTTTGGTTCATTGAAATTTTTTTCCGTTCCTTCATCTAACAGAAATGTCTTTTCTGAATACTTGTCGATGGATTTGTTTTTGCGTTCAAACATTTTTCTTTTTTGTTGACTCTTCAAGTGATGAACAGTAAATGAGGGATTCTTGTTTTATATTTCTAATATATATATATATATACTATCGGATAAAAAATTATTCCTTTGAGCCGGGTTCGAACCAGCGACCGATGGATAACTTTTGTATTTGTTTATAATTAAATTACAGTCCATCGCTCTACCAACTGAGCTATCAAAGGTTTGATTACCTAGCATTTTTTATGCTGATAAAACAAACACCATTGTTTTATTATTCACGTGAGAATTTGCTGACTCTAACTACGTGACATTTTAATAATTACTCCTACTATTTTATTGTTTTATTCCTATATAAACGAGAAACTTTTGTGAAATTTTATCATTCGAAAATCAAGACTGTAACAAAAGGTAAGAAATTTAAAAATATATTTATAAATTTTATATTATACGTATTTATTTGCTCAAAATGTTTGTAGAAAAAAAAACAGCACGAATAAAATGGAACAATAATTGAATAATATTGCTAAAATGGAAGCCAAATTGGTTCTTAAAAAAATATCAGAGTTGGAAGTCAATGGAAAGTACAAAGTAACAGCTCTACACAAAATCCATAATGAATACAATGGAGTTATTGCCACATTAAATGACGAATTCAATGTCTTTTTACCAAGCAGAATAGCCAAGTTTATGAAAAATAATGATTTTTTTACAAAAATTGAAAATGCTGCAATTGATGGATCTTTAGATCTTATTTTTTTGGGAGGAAAATACAACAAATGTGAGTTTATTTTCTCATAAAATGAGAAAAATGCATAAATTGTTAACTCTTCTTCAAATGTATTCATTATCTAGACAATATTATAAAACTGATAAACACCAAGACTAAGCGAATTTCAAAAAAACGTAAATTATTAAAAGATTTGATAAAAGATGTTTACTATGTTGTGACAAAAATTGAAAGTTGCTGTGAAAGAAAGTCTGGTGCAAGACTATCAGTCGAAATAAATAATAAATATACTGTTTTCTTACCAAAAAAAGATGCTGAATATTATTTTTATAATAAAAAAAGGTTTCTCGAATTGGAGGATGGTATTAAAAGAAGAGTTTTAACATTGCAATGTATTGGTGAAAATAATCAAGTTGTATTATTAGAAAATTGGTCGGAACCTATTGACACTGTATTTAATAAATAAATTATATTTGAAATATTTGTTATAAAATTTTTATTTAAACATTTTTTTTGTCTTAATCTACATACATAATTCATAAATCTGATTCATTTTCCCATGTATCATGTTCAGAATCAAAACCTAACCATCTTACAAGTACTTTATTTTTACGTTTTTTTATAATTTTTTCAACAAGATATACATCTGGATATCGTACAGGACTGAGTTCCTCTCCATAAAAACATCCTTCAAGATCATTTTCTTGATAGTCAGCAATTTTGTAAGTTATAGGTATTGTATTTAATAGCTTTGTGATTGTAAAAATTTCAGTAGTCCAATTTGGAGTGTAGCTTTTTTCAAAAATTTTCTTATATTTACTTATTCGTACTTTATCACCAATTTTAAATTTTTTCTTCAACTTTGATGCAACATAAAACATTGGATTTTGATTATGATATATTCCTCGCAATAAATCTTTTTCATTGTTTCCATTTACATTTTTTGGTTTCATTTTTATAGTTCTGTGCTTTGTATTATTATAATTTCTAATCAACTGTGGAAGTAGAGTCAACCATTTATAACTGCCATGATATGTGAATCTTTCCCACATTTTATTTTTTAGCGTTCTGTTAAATCTCTCGATTATACTTGCTTTCAAACTGCTATATGTTGAATACATATTTATATTATATTCTTTCAAGAGTTTTTTAAATTCACTATTGTAAAATTCTTTTCCTTGGTCGACATGTAAATTTTTTTTTGGATATCGACCTTTTGCACTTTTCGTCTTGAGTGGTACAGAAAATGCAAATTTAGAAAAATTATCAATTATTGTAAGTATAAATTTGTAATTATCGTTCACAGAAGCATATGCACTCATGTCCACCAGGTCACACTGCCATGTCTCATCAAGACCTCTAATGTCGACATGTCTACGTTGATAAAATCGGCGAGCAGGTTTATGTAGTTCATGTGCTATAACACTTCTAATATAGTCATTGTCTTTTTTGCTTTTTTGTTTTTCTTTTGTTTTATACATTTATAGACTTTTTGTTTCCAATGCGTCCAACTTGATTGCCAGTTGATTAATGATGCGAACATTTCGTTTTTCACTGTCTTCCAATAATTTCATTATAATAGAAAAAAGATTTTCAATTTCATTCGAAATCATAGACAATGCAACTTTTTTTGAAACAGCATCATTCACGTCTTCGGCATCAGCAATATGACATAATTTTTTTCCAGCTATATCATAATGTCCATCTGTTGTAAATTTAAAACCTTCACCAGGAGGTCCTCTTCTTTGTCCATCTAAGCTATATTTTCGTTTTTTCAACAATTGACGTCCAAATATATCAACACTAGACATTATTGCTCTTTAATGTCTACACAATGACTGCGTGCATGGGATGTTGAATGAGTACTTTATATTATAATACCAGCTTCTTTTAATTCTTCAATAATTGAAAGGATTTCATTGGAGTGACTGTTATTGCCCGCTTTTTCTGAAGCCACAAGTAATTGAAGACGATTGACAAGCTCATTTGGATCATCCCAATAAATATAATCCATATTATTTTTTTTTTCCTTATTTTTTTGTATTGTTTTGTATTTTGGTAGTACAAGTGATGAACCTTTTTTATTTTCTAATTGTTTTTTTCGTAAAGACTTGACAAACAGTGAAATATAATTTTTATATTTTTGTGTTCTGTTGGTCAAAAATGCACCTTCCGGTTTAAAATTTTTACGATGTGCATTTGTTAATTTTATAATTTCAATGAAAATTTTCTGATCCACTTTACGAATAATAGATGCATTGGGTGATGATTTAAATAATAATTCCAAGAGTCCTTGAGTCGCAGGATAAATTTTATCTGCTACATAGATATGTTTATTTTTTATTTCAATTGGTGAATTACCAAATGATAATTTATTTTTCAATTTTTGCACGGTATACATTGTATTATTGTTTTTATCTTTAGGATTTAATATTTTTTGGTTATCAATCTGTTTTTTCATCTTCCAAATTTTTTTTTTCTTCTCTATTATATCATCGTCTGTATAATCATCATCACCGTCATCACCATCATCTTTGGGAAAGTTGACGGATGAATATAATTTTTTTCCACTTTATCATTTTCTAATATTGATTCTTTTTCGGTCTCATAATCTTCTTCATAGAAAATTCTTCATCTTTTTCAAATGTTTTATTTGAAATTGGTGCTGATTTTCGTTTTGATACATTTGCTAGCATTTTTTTTAGTGGTTCAGTAATAGGTCCTCATACCTCACTTGTTATTCTCTCGTTTTCAACTCGACCATATTTAATTAGTTTATGTTTACGTCTTATTGAATCGCTTGCTTTTTCAATTTCATGCAATAGTGATTTTTCAGCATGTAATTTTGTTTGCTTCATATTGATGCTGTTGACAGTTCACAGTACACAATTCTACTGTCTTTTTCATTGAAAGTCAAACTATATATCGTATATTATAAAATTATCTAATGTATTTTTTTAGATGGTAGATGTTTCACTTGTAGAGGGAGAAACTTTATTTTCAGCACCATCAGTTGTAATGTTTATATAACAATCAAAACCTCTCCTGTATCGACCATTATTAATATCACTATCTTTGTCAATCACAAGAAATCCATATTTATCTGTATTCCAACACGTCGAGCATATGGTGCGGAATTTTAAAAAATCCATGTCAGTATTTACATGATCATTGTATATATGTTTTAAATTTCTTTCATCTTGACGAAAAAGTACAAAAAAATTAGCATTATCACGTACCAAATGTTTGGGTATATGAGCATAGGTCTGAGATAAATAAAAACTATCAACTGCTTGATGTCTACCCATGCAAAAAAATGCTCGAACATTATCTTGTTTTTCAGTAGATATATCATCAAAAATCATGAGTGAATTTGGTCTAGCTTCTTCTGGTTGAATAACTTTTTCATGTTCATTGAATGGAAAATAACCAATTTCTTCAACATTATTGATGATTTTTTCGAGAAATTTGTACTTTGGTTGATTAAGTGATTTGGAATAGACATAAATATTCTCAAATCTCAATCCATTTGGATGAATTATTATTGCAAACAAAGCGTTCGTTTTGCCAGAATTTGAAGGTCCACAAAATACTCCTCTTACACTATTTGGTAATAAACTTCCATGTCTTTTTTCGTATGGTTTTTTCGGAGCAGTTTTTTGCACAATTTGATCAAAATTAATGACTGGCAACTTTAATGATTGTTCTTGAAATTCCATGTTTTTACAACTGAACACGCTGCTCGCTTAATTTGTACTAACCCGAAAACGTATAAATACTTGAGATTTTATTAAATAATGTTAGTTCTTTGAACACAATGATTGAACATCAACGTGCAATTAAAAAAAAAAAAGATAAAAAAAAAAAGGAAGGGGGCTATTAAATAAAATCATCAATAGCTTGCCATTTGAACTACACGTTCCACAGTATAATTATTGTGGTCCGGGTACAAAGCTCGATAAAAGATTAGCTCGTGGTGATCGTGGTATTAATCCACTGGATGAACATTGTCGTGAGCATGATATAAGCTACTCAAAAAATCCTGATAATCTTGAAGAACGACATAAAGCTGACAAAATACTTGCTGATAAAGCTTGGCAACGTGTTTTTGCCAAAGATTCGTCACTTGGTGAAAGAGCTGTAGCTTGGGGTGTGACAACAGCAATGAATTTAAAAACAAAACTTGGTATGGGTTTAAATAATATCAAAAAAAATAAAAAAATTCATCATAAAATAAAGAAAAAAATAAAAACTAAAAAGAATAAAGAAAAAATAATTATAAAACGAAAAAATAAAAAGAATTTAACGAGTCTCAAGAAAATTATAGACATATCAAAAAAATCTATAAAGCCTGAAATCACTGATCCAATAAAGACAATTCTAGAAGGTGCACGTGATGCTGTCAAAAAAGTTGGTGGAAAGAAAAAAATTTCTTTGCCACGAATTTTACCTATCCCATTAAATAGCAAAAATAATAGCGATGGTAGTATACTACCATATCTTATACCATTATTGGCTGGACTAAGTGCATCTGGTGTGATGACAGGTGGTGCAGCAGCAATTTCAAAAACAATAAATGTCGTGCATGCAGCAAAAAAATTACTTCAAGAAAATCAACGTCATAATGAAAAAATGGAATCAATTGTATTGGGTAAAGGATTATTCCTATCTCCATACAAAAAAGGATTAGGTCTTTTTTTAAATCCAGCTAAAAATTTGAAACAAAAAAACTTTTAAAGCTACCACATCGAGCTCTCACAAATATTGATATCATCAAATATGCCAAAGCTTTTAAAATTCCTTATTTTCGGGGAGTTTTCATGAGAAATGATTTGCCATCAACTGGTCCACAAAAAAATGAATCAGCAATTGTAAATCTTGATGATAAAGATGGCGTTGGTACACATTGGGTCACATATAAAAAACGTCTCAATGATGTTATTTATTTTGACAGCTTTGGTGATTTGAAGCCACCACAAGAGTTGATAAATTATCTCGGTGTTGGTAAATATAATTATAAAAAATATCAGAATTATAATACAATTGTATGTGGTCATTTATGTCTTAAGTTTCTAGCTGGTGTGAGACTATAAATAACCATTACTTATGATAAATATATCATTAGTCATGGATGATTCATTTACGTTAACATTGTCGAGCAGATCATCGACTCTTGAAACACAATATTTTCCACCGATTGAATTGTCAGCAAATAAAAATTATGTTGCTGGTCTTGTCGAGTTTACAACCTTCAACTCAATACCAAATATTGATATTGGTAATAATAAAGTTTATATTGAAGGGTGTGAAGTAATAACAATTCCCACAGGAAGTTATGAAATTGAGGATATTGAAAGTTATATACAAAAAGTATTAGTGCAAAGTGCTACAATTAGTATTCAACCAAATAACAATGAGCTACATAGTGAGATAAAATGTAGCAGACGTATTGATTTTACACAAAAAGACTCTATTGGAAGATTGCTGGGATTTACACAACGAATTCTTGAACCAAATGTTCTACACAAATCTGATTTACCTGTTGCCATACTAAAGGTCAATACACTCCAGATTCAGTGTAACATAACAACTGGTGCATATATGAATCAGCACAAAGTTCACACAATACATGAATTTTTTCCAGTCGTACCACCTGGATATAAGATTGTTGAAGTACCATCTCATGTCATTTATCTTCCGGTCACAGTGCGAGCAATACATCAATTACAATTGAAAATTGTCGATCAAGATGGTGAAATTGTAAATTTCCGAGGAGAAATTATTACGATTCGACTACATATTAAAAGTGTTAAATAGAAAAAAAACTATGGGCATCGTTTTCAATAAAAAAGACAAGAAAAAACATAATAATAAAGTTATTGGACAAAGCTATAAATGTGAGACATCATGCCAAAAAAAAATCAGTCAAAAACAAGGCAGCAAAGCGATAACACATCAAAGTATTCAGTTTCTCAAGAGTCTCGGTCTGAATCCACGTCTACAACAGAAGAAATAAAAGTATCATTTTGTTGCTTTTTTTGTATCATACCATGGATGAAATTTTAAGTATACAAGATCCGATTATTTTTGATGAATCAATTGCACATTGTGAGTTACATGCACATCAGCCTTATGGTGCTTCAACATTTAATAACAACGATGAAATTCGGATTGGAATACAACATCAAGATTTATGTGTCCTGCCAAGTAAAAGTTCATTGCATATTTCTGGAAAATTTCTGACTAGTGATGGAAAATCTGTGCCAAAAACAACTTCACTTGTCAGAATGGCAATAGCACATATGTTTGAAGAAATTCGCTATGAGATTAATGCAATTGAAATTGATCGAAGTAAAAATGTCGGTCTTACAACTCTCATGAAAGGATATATTTCATTGAGTCCAAATCAAAAATCATTGCTGGAGAATGCTGGATGGTTAATGTCTGATGAAAAATCTTTAATCGATTCAAATGGTTATTTTGATATATCTATACCACTCAGTCTACTGCTTGGATTTGCTGAAGATTATAAAAAAATAATTATAAATGCAAAGCATGAACTAATTATTATAAGATCAAATAGTGATGTGAATGCTTGTCTACAAGAACAATCTATAAATGAGAAAGATATTGAAAAAGTACAAATTTCACTTCAGAAAGTTGAATGGATTGTACCATATATCAAAGTGTCTGATAAACAGCAAATACAACTTTTAAATTACATTGCCAAGGATCCATCTATTGCAATCAGTTTTCGTACATGGGAATTGTACGAGTATCCATTACTACCAGCAACTACAAAGCAAAATTGGAGTGTGAAAACATCAACACAATTGGAGAAACCAAGATATATAATTTTGGGCTTCCAAACAAATCGAAAAAATTCTTTGACAAAGGATTCAAGTGTTTTTGATCATTGTAATTTGCGTGATGTAAAACTTTTTTTAAATTCACAATCATATCCTTATGGAAATTTAAATATTGATTTTGCTCATAATCAATTTTCTCTATTATATGATATGTTTGCATATTTTCAAGCTTCATACTATTATACAGAAACACCCCAGCCATTATTTACAAGAAAAAGTTTTTCGGAAGAAGCTCCACTCATTGTCATTGATTGTTCAAAACAAAATGAATTTTTAAAGTCTGGACCAGTAGACATTCGACTTGAATTTGAATCAGCAGAACAATTTCCAGCTCAAACATCAGCTTATTGTTTAATTTTACATGATAGAATTGTTGAATATAATCCAATTAGTGGTTCAGTACGAAAACTCGTTTAAATTATGATGCATGTTTCATTTTGTAATTCGAAACCGACTGTACATGTAATGTATACATGGCAATATGCATATAAAGCTGCAAGATGTGGAAAATGGGAACAAATTGCTCGTGATGATGCACGATTTAAAATGAGAATACAAAATATGAGTACAATTATTAATCCTGTATTATTAAAAAAATATCAACAATATATAAAAAATAATATGTAATGAATAAAAAATATGTAAAAAAATAATAAACTGTTGTACTTTTCCTTGATTTATTAAAAATATATTGATTCTCCTCAAAAAAAATATTCTACTAAAAAAAGAAAAATTACTTTTATTAAATAAAAAAAAACAACAACAGAGGTTAAACATTTTTTTTTTCGTTTATTTCATTTTGTTTTGACATATTTTACAATCTTTTATGAATGGTGTTGGACCGTCAAATTCATCTGAATTTTCGCCTTGATGTTGATAATGTTCGATGCAGCGTTTATATTGAAGAAAATCTTTTTTTGATTTAAATTTTTCTGGTAATTTATTCCACACAGTATTTATTGAATTTGGTGCAAGCCCTAGCGGATGCGTCGACACCTATTCGATCGTGACTCGACACTCCAATGTTGCGCTCAGTCGACAGCGATTTGAGAGCAATTCGACAGCATATATAAAACGTAATTCTCAAGCGCCGAATAAGAGAAATGAGTTAGAAAAATAAAAAATAAATGGAATATTAAAATAACAACAATTTAAACTGACAAAATCTGGACTTTCATATATTTTATAATAATAAAAAAGAGTTGAAATAATACATGATAAAGAGGTTAGGTTCAGACGATTCGTATATCTACTCCGGTCGAAAAGCAGTTGAGCCTTACAGGATTCATCGGTAATTGACTCGGTCATTATTACCGGAATATTTGGACACTGAATCGACAAGCATTCGACAGCAAATTGAGAGCTATCTAATTCATTGATTTTTCATTGTTTTTAATTGTTTAAAAATTATAAGACACTTTATTATTGATAATTTGGATGTTTTTTTTAATAAAATTAATAAAAAAAATATAAACAATTTGTTTAAATAAAAAAAAAAAAAATTTTTTTTTTTTTTTTTAATAATTTTTAATTCAATTGTTAATAACAAATAAGTAAAAAAAAACAAAATAAAACAGTATTTGGAAGCATCAGAACAATAAACAATATAAAAAAAAAAAATTTTCAACTTTAAATATACAGTATGCGCGTTGACACTGTCTCGACACCGTTTCGACCGGCTTTCGACAGGCTTTCGACCGCCTTTTGATCTGACCTATGGGCGGGGCTCTGCCACTCACGCACACACTTATTGTGTGAAGTATCATCAGTGAGACAATATGGCGGATTCCGGATTATTTTACTATAGTATAATATCATATACTGTATAAATTTTGTGATGTAATTTATCAAGAAGACTAGAGACCAGGAGAATAAATTTCAGTGGAGGGGGTAACATTTAGTGTCCTAGCATACGGTGGCTATGTAGAGTGCGCCACTTTTACTCCTGAACGGCGCACTACGTAAAGCGCAGTTTTTTATCCCTGTACACCTCAGCCCGCCGGCCCTATACTCGAGTCGTCAGTAAATAAACGTCAAAATCTCATTGTGATTGTTATTTAAATTTCACTAACTTATTCTTATTCATACACTAACTTACTTTTTTAGTTTTTATAATAATTATCAATTTATATTGATTCAAAATCAAACCTAAATTTTATATTACTTATAATCAATTGTATAGCAACATTGCAGGATTATAAATATCATTTGAAATTGTATCTAATACACTAAATTATTGAGTGGTAAAATTTGATTTTTTTTTAAATAATAAAAAAGATGAACTTTAATTTTTTTTCATTAAGAATCAATTGTTATTATCTGTAAATCTTATAAAATCAATAGTAATAATTATTTTACTATTTAACTGATAAAAATACAACAGACAATACATATTATCAATCATAATCTTTTTAAACTTGTTTGTCTTGGTACTCGTCTTTTGTTTATTAAAGATGATTTTTTTATTTGATATAGGACTGTTTTCTGTTTTGGTGATTGTGGTAATTTTGTACGTTGAAGGTTAAGTTTGGATAAAGGATTCACAAGCTTTACTCTCTTACGAAATTCTTTTTCTTCTTTTCTTGTTTTATCATTCATTTTAAGAGATAAAATGTCTTGAAGAGACCTTACTCTATCAATGCCATCAAAATTGTTAAAAAATTTATTTTTAATTTTTATCTGAAAATAATAGTACATTGAAAAATATAACAAGTTAAAAGTTTAAAATATTAAAAATAAAAATTTAAATTACTTCTATGCTCATGTCTGGATGAACGAGTATTGATATTGTCGATGTGTTATTTGCATCACCAT
This sequence comes from Lysiphlebus fabarum, assembly GCA_011426435.1. Taxonomy (NCBI): domain Eukaryota; kingdom Metazoa; phylum Arthropoda; class Insecta; order Hymenoptera; family Braconidae; genus Lysiphlebus; species Lysiphlebus fabarum. The sequence goes on from WSYQ01001286.1 coordinate 82,346, forward strand.
AATAACTAATAACAATACCACTTTTGCCTTCAAGAATTGTTTAAAAAATAATCACAAAGTTGAATTTTTCATACAGCAATAAGGATTAGTTTATTGCAATTTAAATAACAATCACAATGAGATTTTGACGTTTATTTACTGACGACTCGAGTATAGAGCCGGTGGGCTGAGGTGTACAGGGATAAAAAACTGCGCTTTACGTAGTGCGCCGTTCAGGAGTAAAAGTAGCGCACTCTACATAGCCGCCGTATTCTAGGACACCCCTTCCACTAAAGTTTATTCTCCTGGTCTCTAGTCTTCTTGTAATTTATGAAGTCCGGAAATAGTTCACTATACGCCACCAGATGCCATGGTGAATGAGTCAGATCCCTATAGTCTGGTGTTGACTTAACCCACCTAACTCTACCCCGTAAATCTTTTATTTCAAAACGCGCCTCTGGAGTGCTATTTCTGGACTTTTACTGCGAGAGTTACTGCAAGTACCGCAATAACTGTTCACCGGCATTAATTTGTGTCGCGACATCAAAAAGTAAAGGCGCTTTTCAACGATATTTATGCAAACCAACCATATTTTATGTTTTTCTAACCTATTTACCGATACATGAGGTGTGTTCGTTCACTATTCACACTGAGCGTATGCACGGAGCGTATGCAAGGAAGCGCTAGAGTCGTGCGGTCATTTGAAGAAACTTTTTTAATAAAATTTACTATTTATTTATTGTTATTTGTTTTATTCAGTTCTTTTGCTGTCTTTCATAATTATTGTTTGCTAATTAGTTATGGTGTTGTTATTTTTCTTTCCGAATCCAATGCGTTAGTAAATTTTATCAATAAAGTTTCTTCAAATGGCCGCACGACTTTAGCGCTTCCTTGCATACTCTCCGTGCATATGCTCGGTGTGAATAGTGAACGAACACACTTAATGTTGTTTTGCATGAAAATCGTTGGAAAGCGCCTTTACTTTTCGATATTGCGACACAAATTCATGCCGGCGAACAGTTTTTGTGAGACCCGCAGTAACTTCTGCAGTAAGAAAAATCTTTTTTAGTCCAAGAATAGCACTCCAGGGCAGGGTTGTTAATGTATAAAGCATATTGTTTTAAACTATGTATAAAACTATGTTTAGAACTTCCTCACTTTTATCCATTTGTATAAAACATAAACACCCATGTTTTCCTATTCACCACAAATTGTATCTAGCTGTTAACCGGCTGTACTTATCACATCGACTCAAACAAAGTACAATTACAGTAAGATTGCAATAAAAATTGAATAATGAGGATTTAATATATTGTAAGTTCAATATACTTTGGAAAATATTTCAACAGAAAAAAAATTTAATACAATTCGGCAGGATGTAAATATATACATTAAATAAAATGTGTGAAAATGGGTATGTGTTCGACAAAGCGGTCGTGATTTAGGGCTGTTGTCCACCAGTGATGGGTAATTACGATTTGCAGAGTATCATACAATCATACGTATAATATGTATGATAGAGTGGGTATAAAGCAGGACCCGTATTCACAGGCAGGCAAAACATCCTCACTTTTATCCATTTATATAAAACGTTCTATCTAGAACTGCAACCAAAACAAACAAACGAACCTAATTAAATTTGTTGTGAATAATTTGTTTTTTTTTAAATATATGATCATCAAATTTGTTCATAAATAAATTATGTTTATAAATTTTATAAACTTGTTATTATTGATGATTATCAAATAAAAAACAACAATTGTTTGACAGGTTAGGAGTGTAAGTATGGTCGGTAAGAGGGAAACTTTCAGCCAACGAGAAATCAGGTGGGTTTTATCCGTTTTATCCTGTTTTAAACGTTTTATCCATGGATAATTGTCAACAACTTAAAAAGCCTCCATTTTAACAACCCTGCTCCAGGATAGCTATTCTTGACATGATTATCCCACTTACACGGGATCACCAAGAAGACTAGAAATACAGGAGGAGTAACTTGTCTCAAAAATGTCAGCTATTTGTGTAAGCTTAGTAGCTGTCATAGCGAATTTAGAGGACAGCGCATTGTATATTTATTTCTTATTTTCAATGCGCAGCTTACACACACATACATACATTAATTGATTCGAGCAGTTGTTTACAAGAAATGTTGTCAAGATTGGTTTTCGACATTAATGTATTTTTCTTGTATATATATGTATGTGTGAGCTGCGCATTAAAAATAAGAAATAAATATACAATGCGCTGTCCTCTAAATTCGCTATGACAGCTACTAAGCTAACAGAAATGGCTGAATGACGTTATATGCGTTGAGATAGGGAATTACTCCTCCTGAACTTCTAGTCTTTTTGGGGATAACATGAAAACGCCTGAAAACGATTTAGTCGTTTGATGTAAACTATTGAGACGGATACAAATTAAGCCGAAATTTTCATGTTTTGCGACAAAAAATTATCCCAGTCGCTCGAGATAACTTGCGGATACCTAAAGGCCCTTGTCGACTAGCATAGTTTTTCAACAAAGTTCTATGCCATAGCACTTTGGTCACTATATATCACCAAAAACTCACTAAAAAATGGCCGCTGAGGACTATGCTGGAAAAATGCTGCGTGCAGCATTTTGAGCATAGTTCTGCTAACTTCACACTCGTTTTTTTAGATGCAGCCAACTTTGAGAAAAAAAAAAAAAGCGGCATTTATAGCTCTTTTTTGTTGTTCTTTGTTTACAGTTGTTTACAGTCTACATTAATTGATTGATTGACTGTCAGAATATCGTATTGTCATTTGTCAACAAGAGTAAACAAATAAAAAAGGTTATGCGTTTAATTATTTTTTGTTGTGATTTTACGAATGTTGGTAGAGCTGGAATCATTTCAATAAACGATTATAACGCCGCCCTATAGCCGTTATGGCTGAACTATTTCTACCCAAGCGCTATGCCATAGAACTTTTTCGAAAAACTATGCTAGTCGACAAGGGCCTTAAATCAAGAATAGGTGTGTTCGTTCACTATTCACACCGAGCATATGCACGGAGCGTATGCAAGGAAGCGCTAGAGTCGTGCGGGCATTTGAAGAAACTTTATTGATAAAATTTACTAACGCATTGGATTCGGAAAGAAAAATAACAACACCATAACTAATTAGCAATTAATAATTATGAAAAACAGCAAAAGAACTGAAAAAAACAAATAACAATAAATAAATAGTAAATTTTATTAAAAAAGTTTCTTCAAATGACCGCACGACTCTAGCGCTTCCTTGAATACGCTCCGTGCATACGCTCGGTGTAAATAGTGAACGAACACATCTAATATCGCATGGATGGTTCGAAGATGGCGGAGAAAGGGTTCGCGCGCTATAGTTTGTTGATTATGGACTTGTTTATGGTAGTATTTAATATTGCAGCAACGTCTTTTCCCTAATGGTGTTAAAGCGTTTTTATTACTTGATAGTATAGTATTCAATATTGCAGCACATCATTGCCTAATTATTCTATATTATAAAGAAATTAAGAACTTACTTATAAATTCATGTATTGGCTTGCAACATGTTTATGTTAAATTAATTCATTTTTTGTTGATGATACTTTAAATAGTTGCATTAATTATTAAATAATTATATATTATCACTTGTCATTTCATCATGTACATTAACAATTGTAACAAATTCATATTAAAATTTAAGCAAAAAAACATGTGGACATGGAACCGTGCGAATGCGAGCGCCATCCTCGGCAACTTTATTTACTATACTTGCTCCATTCCGTCGGCAACAGTAAAATCAGCTAGTTTACGTTCCTTGTAGACCTTCATGATTTTGATGTTAATATAAACAATACATTTTTTTAGGTATAATAAATAATTATAGTAAATTATAGGACAACAGACTTGTTATTTGTGTTGTAAATATTCAAGAAAAAACAAAGATTTAACATTCTATAAGTGAGTTAATATTTAACAAAAAACAAAAAACAAGTATTTTGTACAAAAAAAAGTCAAGTACTCGAAATTGTAGTCAATTTGTAATGTAACTTGTTTTGCCATTAATTAATTTAAAATGTTAAAAAAAAAAAAAATAATAAAAAAAAAAAATTATACTTGACCCTGCTAAACATAAGATAATGTTGGCTTAAAATTTTATTTTCAATTTAGAAAAAACTACGCAGGGTCAAGTATAATTGTTTTTTCTATTATTATTATTTTTTTTAACATTTTAGATTAATTAATGGCAAAACAAGTTACATTACAAATTGACTACAATTTCGAGTACTTGACTCTTTTTTTTGTACAAAATACTTGTTTTTTGTTTTTTTCGTTAGATTAATATATAATAAGAGTATATATAAAATAATAAATAAAATAAACGATTTGGATGTGTTTATTCAAGGGAAAGTGAAACTTCTATAAAACACATAAGCGCTATGTCACGCACCAGAATCACTCGCTCGCGTTGTATCAAACTTTTTTGTTACTATGAAATGATAAGAAGTTTAAAAACTATGTTAATTTATTAATTTTATAATTTTTTTTTTCAGGTACTCCGTATAATAAATAATGACAATAGATAAATGATAATAATACACGCGCCGAATGCGCGTTACTAGTCTCGTATAATTAAAAAACTAATAATAAATTTCCAACAGCATAAAACTGATTCGTTATTACTCTGCATTTTTTAAACGGAATAAATGATTTTTTAATAAACAAATAGCTATAGAAAAAAAAAGACTTAGGAAAAGAAAATTTATTCGCTGCTTTTTGAATGAATAAATGCCTTTAAATTATTTTTGAATAAGCAAATAGCTTAGAAGAAACTATTAGAAAAAAGAATAGATTTAAAGAAAGATAATTTATTCTTTATTTTTTTAATAAATAAATAACTTTTTAATTAACAAATAGCTAAACAAAAGATGTACTTAAAAAAGACAATATTTATTTTTTATTTTTCAAAGAAATGAATGCCTGTAAATTATTTTTCCAGAAAACAAATAGCTAAGAAAACGATACTCTCAGGATAAAAACAATTTATTTTTTATTTTTCACAGAATAAATTATTTTTTACCAAACAAATGAACTGAGATTTATTTCCATTTTTTTTAATAAATAAATGCTTGTAAATTATTTTTAATAAACAAATAGCTAAAGGAAAAGATGTACTCGAGAATAAGACAATTTATTTTTCGAATAAATAAATTATTTTTTGATAAACAAATAGCTCAAGAAAAAAATGGACTCAAAGAAAAAACAATTCATTACTTTTTTTATAAAAAATAAATTACTATAAATCATTTTTTAATAAAAACATCGCGATAGAAAGAGATAGACTCAACGGGAGACAATTTATTTTTTATTTTCTAAATAAATAGATGCCTGGAAATCATTTTTTCATGAACAAAAAAATTGGACTCAGAAAGAGGCAATTCATTCTTCATTTTTCAGATAAATTAATCCCTTGAAATCATTTTGTAATCAAAAAAAAGCTGAGGGAGTGGATGGACCTGAAATAAGCTTTAAGTTAGCGACTGGGATAATAATTTTGTCGCAAAACATGAAAATTCAATCTATTTTTCGGCGTAATTTGTATCCTTTTCAATGGTTTACATCAAACAACTAAATCACTTTCAGGTGTTTCCATGTTATCTTGCGTAGGGATAATTATGTCAAGAATAGCTACCCTGGATTGCTATTCTTGGACTCTTACTGCGGGAGTTACTGCCGGTCCCGCACTAACTGTTCGCCTGCATGAATTTGTGTCGCGATATCGAAAAGTAAAGGCGCTTTCCAACGATTTTCATGCAAACTAACCATATTTTATGTTTTTCTAACCTATTTACCAAATTATGGTTGGTTTGCATGAAAATCGTTGGAAAGCGCCTTTGGTTTTTGATGTCGCGACACAAATTTATGCCGGCGAACAGTTATTGCGGGACCCGCAGTAACTCCCGCAGTAAGAGTGCAAGAATACAACCCCAGGGTAGCTATTCTTGACTCGATTATCCCACCTTCATGGGATAACATGAAAACGCCTGAAAGTGATTCAGTCGTTTGATGTAAACCATTGAGAAGGATACAAATTAAGCTGAAATTTTCATGTTTTGCGACAAAATAATTATCCCAGTCGCTCGGGATAACTTGCAGATAATCGAGTCAAGAATAGCTACCCAAGGGCGCGTTTTGAAATACAAGATTTACGGGGTAGAGTTAGGTGGGTTAAGTCAACACCAGACTATAGGGATCTGACCTATTCACCATGGCATCTGGTGGCGTATAGTGAACTATTTCTGAACTTCATAAATTACATTACAAAATTTATACAGTATACTATGTTGATGATATTATACTATAGTAAATTAATCCGGATTGCGGATAATCGAGTCAAGAATAGGTGTGTTCGTTCACTATTTACACTAAGCGTATGCACGGAGCGTATGCAAGGAAGCGCTAGAGTCGTGCGGTCATTTGAAGAAACTTTTTTAATAAAGTTTACTATTTATTTATTGTTATTTGTTTTTTTCAGTTCTTTTGCTGTCTTTCATAATTATTAATTGCTAATTAGTTATGGTGTTGTTATTTTTCTTTCCGAATCCAATGCGTTAGTAAATTTTATCAAAAAAGTTTTTTCAAATGGCCGCACGACTCTAGCGCTTCCTTGCATACGCTCCGTGCATATGCTCCGTGTGAATAGTGAACGAACACACCTAATAGCTACCCCGCTTTTCGACCGGAGTAGATATACGAATCGTGTGAACCTAACCTCATTATCATGTATTATTTCAACTCTTTTTTATTATTATAAAACATATAAAAGTCCTGATTTTGTCAGTTTAAATTGTTGTTATTTTAATATTCCATTCATTTTTCATTTTTCTAACTCATTTCTCTTATTCGGCGCTTGAGAATTACGTTTTATATATGCTGTCGAATCGCTCTCAAATCGCTGTCGACTGAGCGCAACATTGGAGTGTCAAGTCATCCACTAGGTAAAAAAAACAGTTACCTCTAACCATATTGGTTCTGAGAAAAAGTCGACTACTTGCTCAATTATTATTTAAAAAATTGATCAGTCAGCATTTTTTTGTTAGTGGTTCGTTAATTATAAATGCATGTAATGAATGACATGAAAATTTTTTTATTTATACAATTACTCTATGAAAAATTATTCAAACAAATGCATCTGTTTTCCTAGCTGTTTGTTCTGAATGAATGCATTCAAAATTTCTCAAATTAATTTTTGAAAAAAATAAATAGTTCTGAAAGAAGATGGAATTTTAAAACAGAAAATTACTGATACATGTACTCATTAAAAGATTGTTTAATTAATTGTATCTATCTTTCGAGTCATTCGTTATTTTATAAAAAAATTCATGTAATTTGTATAATGCAATTATAATCAAGGAATGACGAGGAAGATAGATGCAGTTGTTTGAATAATTTTTCAACAAGTATATTTGTTGTACCAGTATATTTGTCTAAGCATTTCGTTTAATCAAATAGGCGATAAATTATTTCTTTAGGAAACAAATAACTTGAGGAAGAGGTGTTTTTAAAAAAAAGTAACTTCTTGTAGAATTATTGTTGATTGATAAAACATTTTAATAAGCAATAATTCTACAAGAACTTACTTTCTTTTTGAAGCAGCTCTTCCTCAAGTTATTTGTTTCCCAAAAAAATAATTTATTGCTTATTTATTAAACAAAATGCTAAAGAACCCAATAGCTTTAGGAAAACGTGAACATGGAACCGTGAGAATGCGAGCGCCATCCTCGGCGAGTTTATATACTATACTTGCTCCATTCCGTGAGCACCACCAACCGCCTATACTCTAACATAAGAGTTTACCCTCCTCGTAGACCTCCATGTCCATGCCCTAAAGTGCAAGTTTATTTTTCCCCCGTGATAGACCTCCATGATTAATATGTTATTTAATATTTATTTTTGTTATATATTCAATTATACTAATCTACATAAGCTATAAGTATACTTTTCAGTGTCCGTTTAGCCTGTTATCCACAGAGCATATGTGAAAGCAACATGGCTGATATAGTCGGAAGTAAGTCAAAATATTTATGATTACGGCTAATATTTTATGAATGCTCATTATTGACTGTTTTTTCTTGTTTTTAACATTAACGATTTTTCATCAATGTTAACATCTCAGTAACACCAATGAACACATTAGGTAAGAGAATTAATACTAAAAGTCGACAATACACGTAGCCATCAATCACTGTTTCTCATAATAAAGAATATACATTAAATATATAAATAATGAATAGAAAATATTCAACCAGGTTTTTTTAAACAAAAAAAGAAATGATTAGTGGAGCTAATTTTTTCACAGTCTTATCTTTTAGGTTGATATTGATTGAGGTATTGCTGAGTAGTATAGAAAAGTTTGAAGTGAGATATCAAAAGAAAATGCAATACAAAAAATGAAATTCAATCATTCAACATGGGCAATGTAAACTGTTCGAAAATTTTCCATGAATCCGGACAGTACTATCAATTAAATTTCTTCGCTTTTTACAAATTTTAATTTTATTTTGTTTTTTTGCAATTTTTTGAAATTCAGATGAATCAGCTGAAACGTTATTGTCACTAAAAACTGATGAATATTTGTCCGTAAACGAGATCAAGACAGAAATAGACGAAGATTCGATGGACATTGATGATGAACCGATTTCTAACAATTCATTTATCGATGATATTGATGAATCTGAGCAAATGCCAGAACTAGGCCCAGCAGCGTTAGGTCTTCAGCGGGTTGGCACAAAACCACCACCGAAAAAAAAAAATCCCCCTCAACCAGTTCAAGCTTTAAATCGACGAGGAATGCCAGCTAGAATTCGCAAAAAAAATAAGCTTTTTTTTGATGATGCTCTTGTAAATCATCCACATCACAGGTAAAGCTATAAAAAAATTAAGCAATAGTTATATTTTTTACTAATCATTAATTTTACCATTTCAATAAAGATAATTTACCTATCGTCCTGTTATAACAATTATTATTTTTAAATAGAATTAAAAAAGAAAATGGAAGAATTGAAACAAAACAATCTCCACGCAAAGTTTCTCGGCAATCACCAGTAAAAAAATCACTTAAAAAACTTGCGCCATCATCATCATCTACGTTACCACCTACACGATTGTCTCCTAAAATACCGACGCCACCACTTCGATCACTAACTCCACCACCGCGAATACCAACACCACCACGACCATTTTCACCACCACAGCCATCATCAAGATCAAGAATACTGAAAAGAAAAAAAGAATCAGAAAAACAGTCAGCACCTTCAGGTTCTCCCGATCGAAAAATTGGTCAAAAAATTGGCATGAGACTCCGTAATCTTTTAAAACTTCCAAAAGCTCATAAATGGGTCTGTTACGAATGGTTTTATAGCAATATTGATAAACCTCTATTTGAAGGGGATAATGATTTTATGATATGTCTCAAAGAATCATTCCCTCAACTGAAGAGTCGTAAATTAACTCGTGTTGAATGGTGTAAAATTCGGAGAATGATGGGAAAACCCCGTCGTTGTTCTCAATCATTTTTCGAAGAAGAACGTCGTGAATTAGAAAGAAAAAGACAAAAAATTCGAATGTTACAACAAAGAAAAACAGCTGATGCCAATAATTTTAAAGATTTACCTCCGGAAATTCCTTTGCAATCGGTTATCGGAACGAAAGTCACTGCACGATTAAGAAAACCTCAAGATGGATTATTTACTGGTTGTATTGATGCTGTCGATACAAGCAATAATACATACAGGATAACATTTGAAAGAGCAGGTCTTGGAACTCATAGTGTTCCAGACTATGAAGTTTTGTCAAATGAGCCACCAGACACAGTGAGCGTCGCTTCATTTGCTCATAAATTTCGACCTCGTCAAATTCAATACGTTCCTTCGCCACCTTATACATTTAAACTTCGTCCCCCAAACGTTAGTGATCCCTTGATATCAAATAATGCTATTCCATTTTCCAAAAAAACTCACGCTGGCGGAAATATAAATGGATATCCACTCAAACTTCTTGAGTTAATGGTAAAAGTAAACAAAATTTTGGTATCCAAAAAAATAAAAATTGATAATATTAAAGAAATGAATGCTGAAGCAGAAAAAAAAAAATCTTTCGGTGAGTTTTTACCTCTCGGGTTTGAACAAAAATATGCAGCTATTGTTGTTGAGCTAGAAAAAATGAATACCGCACTTCAAGAATTTTTAAATGAAATACAAGAATTTTGCCTGGAAATTGCACCTGAGCCAAGTGTTGCCGCTATGCTTGTACCTTCTCATCTGCGAGAAATATGCCGACAAGACGCTGCTGACATGGTGATTAAAAATAATATTATTAATGACAAGGCGCCAACACAAATGAATCAACTTGTAACAGATTTGACGGCACTTATGCTTCAAGTTAAAGTAAATAAAATACCTTTAACTAATAATATATATTTTCCGTATTTTTTTTTTATATTACAGTTTGTATCTTTTTATTTTCAGTGTCTATCATATTCAGATCGAAATGCGTATGAACTTAAAGTTTTGCAGGGTACAGTGGAACAATTAAGATCCGGTTTGACTCCTAAAAATCAACAAGTTTTTCAAAATTGTGTCGAAATTCACATTCAACACATTCAACTTGGACTTGGAAAAGTCGGTGCACTTAAACCTTTTATGAAATCAAAAGCTTAACTATGAGCTGACTTATCAAAAATAACCCTGTATTTCATCACTTACTCATCTTCAAAATAAAACAAATCAGGACGATGTTATCATGAAATTTGATATTATTGCTTCAATTAAAATATCACCTGCTGCATTTTTTAATCGTGCTTACAACCATATAAATACCCACTTTATTGGAGCATAATAACATTCATCAGTGATCATCACAATACTCATGTCAAAAAATTATTGTTTTACTTGGGCGTAATAAAGATGATTCTCTTACTATTTTTAGACACGGTGTATGCACAAACTGTCTCGACTGCGAGTTAATGATGTGTTTGTGCATGCTTTGTCTTTCCTGAAAATTGCATGGATAATTGAGGGTCCAGATGAGGACCAGACGAGCACTCGAAGCTCCAGAAAATACAACGTTCCTTATGTGAAAATTGGAAAAATTTCAAATTGATTGAAATAAAAAAAAAAAAATACCATTATACAAAGAATAAAAAAATACGGATTTTCTTTCAAATAAATTATTTTATAAAATCATAAATTACTTAATTGAAAAAAAAGTGTTGAAATTTTTTATCAAAAAAAATATTAATTTTTCGAATATAATTTTTCATAACTTTTTTAAAAATTGACCAATCATCTTGGAACTTGAAATAGGCTTTCTTTATAGTCTAGCGATACTAAAAGTATCATTAAAAAAAAATTAATTTCATATATTTTTTATTGTTTTTTATTTATTTATTATTGCTAGTCAAAAAATTAATTTATCCAACTTCAAAAACAAAAAGAGTCGAGGAAATTCCAGAACTAAAATACTTTCCAGTGACAACTTTGTTTATCAGTATTTAATAATTGTTTATAAGCACTGTAAAAAATTTCTAGCTGAAGCAACAAGATAGACAGCTACAACAACTATCCAGGGCTAACTAACTACAGCTAGTTGCGTTAGCTATACTTTGGATAGCTGAGACAGCTATCCATGGATAGCAAAACTCATATACCTTCTTAATAATAATGATGAACCATTTATGTCAAATTTTTTATAACGTTATTGATTATTAAAGTCATTGTGTAGCTGTCATTATTATTTTTTTTACATATATCGTCGCATTACAGGATGAAGGGTGTCAGTGCCAAAAACATCATTTTAAAAGGAAGAAGGGCGTAAGTCCAAATTTATTAATTTTTGGATTTTTGATCAAATTTTAAGACTTTAAAAAAAAAAAAGGAAAAAGGGCCTAACAACATTTGATAAAGGATAAAAGGCGTATGTCCAGGGATTTACGCCTTTTTTCCATTATCAAAATATTTTTTAGTAATGGAAGAAGGGCGTATTTCCAATTTTATTTTTAATTTTGTCAAAGGTATAGTGTATTTTAATTATTTTACATTCAAATAAAAAACAGCCTATTGAACATTGAATATAAAGAAATGGAGTTAAAGATAGAAATAAAATTATTATAAATTTAAAAATCACTTATCATAAAAAAAAAAAAATTTTTCATTTAAATATAAAATAATAAACAATTAATAATTTAAAAACACTATATCCTTGCATAAATTTGAAAAAAATTAAAAATAAGCCCTCCAACTTTTATAATTTATTTTGATAATGGAAAAAAGGCGTAAGTCCCTGGATATACACCTTTCATCCTTTATCAAAGGTTGTTACGCTCTTTTTCCTTTTTTTTTTTTATGTCTTAAAATTGGATAAAAAATCCAAAAACTAATAAATTTGGACTTACGCCTTTTTTCCTTTATTAAAACAGAAAATCCCAAAAATGGCACTTACGCCCTTCATCATTTAATGCGATGATATATTTTTTTAAAAATTATATTAGCTTTTTTATATTTATTTATGAATTAATGATATTTAATTATTTTTGTTATCAATAAGACAAAATAGATTATGTTTATAGGTTATATAAATGTTATGAGCATGGAGGTCTATAAGAAGGATAATCTCTCAAAATTTACTGAGGATGACGGAATGGAGCAATTTGGTAACTCTATCGGCCACTGACGGCGCTAGTCTTGGTTAGTACCGAAGTCAAGGTCATATATGTTCTTATTGATGTGTGGCTCGATCAAAGTATTTTTTGTGTAAAAAAATAAAATACAACTAAATAAGGCTTGCGGCAATATTTTTCGGCTCCAATGTACGAGAATTGGCAATAACACATATTATATGTCCTTAGAATAAAGTTATCGAATAGTTCCAAATCGAAATATTGTCAAATCAATAAAATATTTCCAACAAAAGAATTGAATCACGAGTATTTTATTTATAAGTTTTTTTATCAAATAAATATTGGAAAATCAGTGAAAACTATTATTGTTTTTTTCTTGAGTCTATAATTTTTCAAGTAAACGATAATTATTAGACACTAACTATAATGAAAATAAACTATATAGACTAAAAAATTAAAATTTTAATTCTCATCAAATCAAAATATTCGATTGATAGCTTATTGGAATTAACGAGTATTTTATTACATATGTTTTCTACGTAACATAAATTCTTTTACACGCTCATTGCCAAACACACATTTTCTATATTGAATGATTTTCTTTTGTTCATTTTCACCAAAAATCAAGTCGGTAATGTTGAGATCTGTGGTAAGTTGTATTGACTCAGAAGATAAGTGAGCTGCTGAACGATATCTTCTTGTTGATAACTTAAATTTCAAATCAGATATGATAATTAAAAAATAATTATTATAAAAATATATTTAAACAAATAAATTTTTTATCAATTTAATTTAATAAACATATATTTTAATAGTTTAATAATAATGAACAATTAATTTAATATTACTTAAAGTCACAGTACAACAGGTATGTTTCATAACTGGTTGTCCTTTTCTTGTACTTATTGATAAAATTTTATTTTTTCTTAATTTCTTTTCTCCATACTTTTTCAAGACTTCTTTTTCAGCTTTTGCTTTTATTATAGCTTGTATTCTGTTATTTTTTTTTTCTTTTTTTTTTTTTTAAATGCCATTTTTGCTGCAATGTATGCATTTGGTTGATATTTTTTTTTCAGAGAAAAAATAAATATAAATTTTAACTACAAATACTTATCATTTTATAATTAAAATATTTATAATTTACTTATACTCTTTGTGATTTATAAAGATTACCATAAAATAAGGTGTCAAAGAGTCGACATCTACTGACACTTCTAATAGTTAAATCAAAATGGTTGGACAACAAGGTTTCTATTTTTAATATAGAAAACATTTTTACTGACGTATTACCATTAGAGTTTCCATCAAAATGAACAAAAGAAAATCATTTAATATAGAAAATGTGTGTTTGGCAATGAGCGTGTAAGAAAATTTATGTTACGTAGAAAACATGTGTAATATAATACTCGTTAATTCCAATAAGCTATTAATCGAATATTTTGATTTGATGAGAATTAAAATTTTAATTTTTTAGTCTATATAATTAATTTTTATTATAGTTAGTGTCTAATAATTATCGTTTACTTGAAAAATTATAGACTTAAGAAAAAAACAATAATAATTTTTACTGACTTTCCAATATTTATTTGATAAAAAACCTTATAAATAAAATTCTCGTGATTCAATCATTTTGTTGGAAATATTTTATTGATTTGACAATATTTCGATTTGAAATTATACGATAACTATATTCTAGGGACATATAATATGTGTCATTGCCAATTCTCGTACATTGCCCTAATAGAACTATAAAACCGTAAATAAACCGAAAAAAAACGTTCACGTTCGGTCGAAAGTTGCGCAAACCAAACCCGAATCAAACCGATGACCGTAATTCAACTAAAATTGAACTAACAATAAACTTTGAGAGAAAATAGCTTTTCTTTAAACGGTTTGAATTCGGTTTTTTCAACCGAGTTTTCTTTTCTTAGGTATATTTGTTTTTTATTTTTTAAATAAATAATTGTCCCCTTTTTTTTCTTTTTAATATTTTACCCAACAATAAGTATTTAATAAATTATCTTTTTTTTTTTGAGTCCATCTCATTCTCTAGCTATTTGTCTATTTAAGAATAATTTACATACTTTTATTTATTGAAAATTTAGAGAAAAATTGTTTAAGAAAATAGATGCAACAAAAAAGATATTTTATCTAGCAGAAATTGTTTAATAAATTGTCGTTTTTTGAGTCCATCTTTTTTTTTAGCTATTTGTTTACTCAAAAAAAATTATCTTGACACAGTAGTAAACAAAAAAACATGTGATTTTGATTTCGGTACTAACTAAAAATAGCGCCGTCAGTGGCCGATAGAGTTACTACATTGCTCCATTTCGTCATCCTCAACAGTTCCCTATTCTAATACATTGTATGACGTCACAGATTACCCTCCTTGTAAAGGCTTGTGTCGACTAGCATAGTTTTTCTAAAAAGTTCTATGGCATAGCGCTTGGGTAGAAATAGTTCAGCCATGACGGCTATAGGGCGCCGTTATAATCGTTTATTGAAATGATTCCAGCTCTACCAACATTCGTAAAATCACAACAAAAAATAATTAAACGCATAACCTTTTTTATTTGTTTACTCTTGTTGACAAATGACAATACGATATTCTGACAGTCAATCAATCTTAAAAATATAATCTTAAGAAAATATTAATGTAGACTGTAAACAACTGTAAACAAAGAATAACAAAGAAGCTATAAATGCCGCTTAAGATATGAATTTCATAGGTGGTGTATGAAAACAGCTGGTGAGAAAGGCACCAGGTACTTCATAAAGTACTACAAAGCAAGTCCTAAACCATGGTTCAATGAGTTCAACATGAATCGTAAACAAATTGTCATGTTGAACAGAATAAGAAGTGGACATGGAATAAACCTTTTTGCACCCGTAGGGTGGTCGCACACGTATATGGCCAGAGACCGTCACATGCCTCCGAGGAGGGAGTTTAAGACCCATTTTTTCTTTTTGCGTCCCGCATACTTCCGGGGGGAATCTTGGAAAAATCCAGAGCCGGCTACCTGCCGGTAGCTGTGCAACTTAGTTCCTTGTTTTTTTCTACTGCTTTGCGTACACTAACACGGCGCAACGGGAGAATCTAAGTTAACACGGGGAACCTCGGGAAGGTGTGCTCGTTGTGATGGCTTATCAATCACCTCACCGGTTTGTGGGGAGGCTAGAGTCGTTCGCTTTCCCGTTAATTATATATTACAATTTTCTCCGTTAAGAGTTTTCATACTCTGACTAAGCTTTCATAGTTCAGGTAGTATAGCTATATAACTTTTTTAGTGTATTGTACACTTATAAGGTCACATACCCAGTTTCTGAACAGTTTAGGCTAAATTTTTTTTCAAGTGCTTTTTACATTTATAAAAAATGAAAAAAGTTTATGTTTTAAAGTTTATGTTTTAAATAATTATATAAAAAATATAATAGTTAATTTATAATGAATTATTTAATGAACCCCTCTCAAAAGCCTAGTTTCTGAACGGAAAATGAACCAATTTCTGAACGAAAAAAAAATACAATTTTGGTGATAGGAAAAAACAAATCAGAAGTAGTTATAATAGTTGTTAAAGATATATTTATTTGTTTTAATATAAAACTTGATATTTTAGGTATTAATTAACTTTTTTTTTTAATAAAAAAATTTTATTATAATTATTTAAATAAAATAACAGCGATAACACTTATGAAAATCATTCTTTTATTTTTTTTAAAGCAACTTGTAATGATTCATCTGTGTATTTATTTGTTTTTTTTTTATTATTATTACTTGTTTTTTATTTTATTTTTTATTTTTTAACTGAAACAGTCGAGAAAAATTAATTGTGTTTACTTAAAAAAGTCGAATAACACATATTTCGAGGTTTAAATAGGAGTTCAACAACTAAGCCAGCTACTTATTTACTATACCAGTTATTGAATTCACGATAATTATTTATTAACTTTATTTGAAAAAAAATTATGTATTTAAAAATTAAAGATTATTTAATTCTGAATCGATTACAATAAAAATATATATTATTATATATTTACTAAATATATATATCAAGAGGCACGGTAGTGCCTCGAGTCAAGTATGAGAAAGGAAATATGACTGTGTGTGTAAGAGTAACTACCGTGACTATATTATACATCAAATATTTTGCCCGCTTCCGTCTCCAATTTTTAGAAATTTAATTAAAATATGATGGATTTAATTAAAAAATATGAGGCTTTGTAATGATCCCATAAATCGATGTCAAGCTTTTTTTTAAAAAAAAAATCAGATTTTTTAGTGGCTTATTTTTTTTTTTATTGAACAATCAAATTAACGGTTGCGATTTTTTGGCTGAAAAACCAGATTTCTGATTTTGTTAAGTTGGTAGTACGGTATAAGATTATAAAATTTTTTTTTTTTTTTACTTTTCTCACTTGCTCATTTTTGTTGGCTGCACTGCAGAGTTGACATATGAATAGATATATGATAAATATTGCAATATTGTATATTAAAAATAATAAACATCAAATGATACACCGGTAAAATAATTATAAATAAAAATTAAACTTGATGATATATAAATATAATATAATAATATAAATTTCAAGAAAAACTTTACAAAAAGATGTGATATCTAACAAAAAACAAAAAACAAGTATTTTGTACAAAAAAAAGAGTCAAGTACTCGAAATTGTAGTCAATTTGTAATGTAACTTGTTTTGCCATTAATTAATCTAAAATGTTAAAAAAAAAAATAATAATAAAAAAAAAAAATTATACTTGACCCTGCGTAGTTTTTCCTAAATTAAAAATAAAATTTTAAGCCAACATTATTCAATCTTATGTTTAGCAGGGTCAAGTATAATTTTTTTTTTTTTAACATTTTAGATTAATTAATGGCAAAACAAGTTACATTACAAATTGACTACAATTTCGAGTACTTGACTCTTTTTTTTGTACAAAATACTTGTTTTTTGTTTTTTGTTAGATATATTTATATTTGACAAGCAACAGACAACTCTAGACGTTCAACACTACCACACAACCGAAAAATGGTGTTATTTATAAAGTACGAGTTTCTTAATATTTTTTATTTTTTTCGAGATATTTATAAACTACATTAATTATATACACCGTGTTCATTAGATGAATGCAAAGTTTTTCTTTCATATAAAATTTTTTTTTTTTATGATAGAGTAAACAATAATTAGTAATTGTAACAAATAGACATTATCGTTCAGAAACTGGGCGCCGTTCAACAACTGGGTATGTGACCTTATATATAAAAAAAAAAAAAAAAAAAAAACTAAGGATGTTTTATACATTAACAACCCTGCTAGTAGCTGTCATAGCGAATGTAGCGTACAGCGTGGTTCAGCGCATTGTATATTTATTTCTTATTTTTAATGCGCAGCTTACACATACATTAATTGGGGTCCGTTCGAAAAGTCACTTGAAAACCAGGAAGCAGCGCAGTAGACGAAAAAATATAGGAATAAAATAAACTTAAAAGTAACTAAAAGTTACTGTAGACTATTGATTGTAATAACGGCCATATTGCAGGCCACTCACTTTTGTTACTTATAAAAAGTATTTTTATAATTATTATTAATAATTAAACAATAGAATATTTTTTTGATTTGTAGTTTGTACCTATACAAACTCATGACAAAAAAAAAATCATGCTTACCACAAAAAAATATCAAAAATTTTCTATGATCACAATCTTGAACTTCCGGGTTTCTGAGTGACTTTTCGAACGAACCCTTGGTTTTCGACATTAATATATATATGTTATGTATGTGTAAGCTGCGCATTAAAAATAAGAAATAAATATACAATGCGCTGAACCACGCTGTACGCTACATTCGCTATGACAGCTACTAGCCTCACGCGAGTTGGCTGACATATTCGAGGCGAGTTACTCCTCCTGTATTTCTAGTCTTCTTGATTGTCATTAATAAAATAAAAATAACAAACATGATATGTGCAATATGAAACGGTGCAAATTTGTGGCTCTACTTTTTAATGGTTACAAAAAAATTTTCTCGGCAAGGCAAGAGTGCGTCCGATATCGTCTTCTCTCTCTTTCTTGGCCAAAAAACAACGCGCGCAACTCAGATAGTGGGGCATTCGGAGTGATTCGGACGACACTCACACTATTGTAGTGTTTATTTCATGAATTTCTAATATATTAAATTAGTTTATGTACAATGGTAATTTGGAAATTAAAATAGTATACATAAATTATAAAATAATCTCCACTGAGATTACAGGAAAAGAATTATAGTTTATTTTGAATAAAACATATGTATAACAAAAAAAACAGAAGAATCATTATTTTATTTATCTAAAAAGACCAGATTGAAATCACATCATTATACAACTTAATTTTTTATAAAAATTAAAATTATTATAAAAATAAAATGTTACTATTAATTGTAACAAGTCTGTTGTCCCATAATTTACTATAATTATTTCTAATAACTAAAAAAATGTATTGTTTATATTAACATCAAAATATATTTCGATACAACATAACTATTATTTTTTGACAGGACATATATAATAAAGTGTAACTGTGTACGTGATCTTCCGAATCACTCCGAATGCCCCACTGTCTGAGTTGCGGGCGTTGTTTTTTGGCCAAGAAAGAGAGAGAAGAGAATATCGGATGCATTCTTGCCTTGCCGACAAAGATAATTCTTGTTAGCAATATAGTAGTATTATATGAAGATATCTATCTATCTATCTATATATATAAATGTGAAAATCGAAGCTTTGTCACCTATGTTCTCAGGAACTACTGAACCGATTGCTTTGATTTTTTTTTTAAATGAAAGGGATTTTCACGACGATGGTTCCTACAATAAATTGAATTTGCATAAATTATTTAATTAATTAATTATAAATTGACATATTAATAGCCTGTTACACGCCAGAGTCGACAGGCGGCGCTTTGGTAGCAGGGCTGCTACACACTCACGCAATCAAAGTTAAAGAAAAAGAGAGAACGCCTCATACTAGTGTTGGGTAGTTGGACGGTTTTTGAGTTTAATACTTTCATACCGGTATCTACCCTCTATGGCATCAAAACTTTCTACCATACCAATACCATACAAAGCTTTTTTTATCGTTTAATAAATAAATTATTTTTATATAAACAAATAGCTAAAGAAAAAAATGTAGCTCAGGAAAAGATATTTTATTTTTTATTTTTTAAATAAATAAATCATTTTTTTAAAAAACAAATAGCTAAAGGAAAAAATGTAGCATAAGAAAAAACAATTGGATTTTTATTTATTAGATAAATACATTATTTTTAAATAAACAAATAGCCAAAGGAAAATATGTAGCATAGAAAAAGATAAATAAAAAATAAATTAATTAATTTTTAACGAACAAATAGTTAAAGTAAATAAGATGTAACATAGGAAAAGATATAATTTATATTTTATTTTTTAAATAAATAAATAATTTTCTAATAAACAAAGATGTAGTATAAGAAAAGACATAACTTACTTTTAATTTTTCTATGCTACACTTTTTTCGTTAGCTATTTGTTTATTTAAAAATGATTAATTTATTGGAAAAAATTATTATACAAGTATTATTATAAAAATATATCAAAAAAACAGAGTAATGAAAAATCATTTCAACAAAAAAATTTTCTTTATTATTGCGGTAAAATTATTATTATTATTATTATTATTATTATTATTATTATTATTATTATTATTATTATTATTATTATTATTATTATTATTATTATTATTATTATTATTATTATTATTATTATTATTATTATTATTATTATTATTATTATTATTATTATTATTATTATTATTATTATTATTATTATTATTATTATTATTATTATTATTATTATTATTATTATTATTATTATTATTATTATTATTATTATTATTATTATTATTATTATTATTATCTATTAATTACTAACTATTGTTTATAAAGAAATATTGTGAAACTAATCAATAATTATAAAAACCATTTTTTTTTTTTTGTAGTTATGGTATAAAAAAATATTAAGCAGGACTTATTTTATACCTTTTTTTTATTTTATTTTCAAAAAATAATACAATTCAAAATAGCTGTACTTGAGTTGCGTTATATAGTAAACCATTAGTCAGCTAATAAAAAGCTAAAAAGCTAAAACATTTTTAACCATGCCAGCAAGTTTAACTTACTGCCAGTCCTAAGCCTGGTGAGAAATGGGAAGGGAAATGATTGAATAAAAAAAAAAATATAGACGCAACTCTGGCACAAAAAATAAAGATAGTTCAAGTTATGAGTAAAATGCAACTGAGATATTGTTTAAAAAAAAATAAAACAACTCCCGAGCAAAGCTGGGTAAATCAGCTAGTATTACATATATGAAGATAATAGTGAATATTGTAAAAAACCTTATGGTTATTATTATGGCTATCATTTGAAAAATTAGGCTTGCGGCCATTTTCCTCATTTCAATTTGGTTCGAAATACAATTGCCGCAAATTTTAAACTTTATGAAAGTTTCAAGTTGTGAATATCGCACAGATCACATTTCTATATAAATTATTTTTTGTAACTTTGGAAATCGATGAAAGTTGATTTTTTATTTTTCACTGTTATATTGAATTTGAAGTTCTATATTATTTTATTTTTGATTACATGATATTTTTCAATTTTTAAATTCGATACAATAAAAACTCGATTTGTTTCAAATTCTTATTTATTAAAATTCGTGTATTTATTATTTTTATAATTATTTAATTCTCATGTTTAATAATTCTTTGTTATTTTATTTATAAAAATAAAAATTTCGTTATTAATATAATATTAAGTATTCATGAATCTGTATATTTATACTTCTAAAATTTTGTACTTCTAAGTTTTTTTTATATCTTACTGGTGTCAGTACGATAGCTATCGTAGTCTTTAGATGGTAATGAAATGATAATACTTTTAAACTTGGCGAATTATATAGATATCTATAATAATTTTAGACGTCAAAAGACTCTGATAATGCTACTCTGTGTTGAATTGAAAAACAATTTAATTTTTAAATTTAATAATAAATTCAGTGATTTCAATTTAATTATTATTTTATAAAAAAAAGTGCATAGTTTCACTTTTTTTGTTTTCATTATATTATATAATTTTTACAATAATTATTACTATTTTTATCTATGAATTATTAAAGAATGATACATGGTCAAATGATAATACTACGCTTAGGGTGAAACCGTCAGAAGAAGATCACGATGATCAATCAGCACATGAGCCAGAATTTAGTTATACATATCAATACATATAAAATTTGCGTGTCTGTGTTTCCACTTCCTTACAGAATTTTTCAATCAGTCACATACATATACAGATTTTCTATGTATCGTTATATTCTCGCGCATAAGCTGATTGATCATCGTAAACTCCTTCTGACGGTTTCACTCTATAGATTTTTTAATATTAAAATTATATATTCAAAAGTAAAATGTAATAATAAATATTGTAAGTTATTGTTTAGTTATTTAATGATAATATATGTCATAGTATACAATTTTATTAATTGATATTGTAAGGAACTAATGTCAGATAAAAAAAAACCTACAACCACCTACATGTGATGATTAATCCTTAATTAAAACAATGTAATCATTTTATCATAATAAAAAATAATTAAAATTTAAACAAAATAATAATAATATTATGTTGTATATTTAATAACAACAATCTGAGTATGCCAACACATAAACAATAATATTATATTATTTACAATATCATTATTATTGAATCATTATAATAATTAGTGTAGGAATTTTTGATTTAATATATGTATTGTTTTTTAATGTGATTGTTGTCATTAAATATGTTCAGAAAAAAAACCGAAAGTTATCTTCAGTATAATGGTGTATTCTGATTTTTCACTTATCACAATATTTTCTTTTTTTTTCATGTTTTTCTTCCAAAAAACAAGGCAATCAGGGTCATCAATATCAATTGATGATCAATTTATAAATAAAATTATAAATATTTATTGAATAATAATGTTTTGTTGTATTATAATAAAAAATATTAGTGTAAATTCAGTGATGAATGATTTTAAAAAAAAAAATTTTAAAAAACAAAAAGTATCGTTAGATTTATCATTATATAAAATAATAATAAATATATTATTAGTTTTTCGAGTAATTGAATATAAAATTAAATAAATATAGTAGTAGTATTTATTTCTGTGCTCATTTAACTACATAAATCTTTACACATCTTTAACTTATAACTAAAATACATCTTTTTCCTGAATAATTATTATACATATATCTTCTGTCCTTTATACATATATATATTTTTACATTTTTACTTACATCTATTTTCACTCAAACACTCATTCTTTTCTTTCTACCTCTGTCATTCTCTCAAAAACTCTCACCCATTCACAAACCTCTTCTATTGGTTTTTCTCTTAGCATATTCGCAACTTCTCTCGTCATATCTACGTCTGTTAATCCCATAAAAAGTTAATTAATTTTTATCCCTACTTTCTCACTGCATTCTACCCTTACATTTGTACACACCATTATATGCTCTAACGTTTCCTATTCATATCCATATAGTTTACAGTCCCAATTTGTGTCTCCTCTTTTTATATATGGAAGTGTCTATAGGCACGGAACCGCAGGCGGTGTAAACCCGCAAACGGTCTTAATCGACGGTAATATATGGTCATTTATAAAAAACACCGTCTGCGGCATAAAAACGTATTCTTGTTGAGGCAAAACTGTACTTTAGAACTACGTACGGTACATAACACACACGGATAATTTATATATTAGTTGCCGAATGCAATAGCTAGTGGCACCATCTATAGTATAAAAATTTTATTTTTAAATGAAACAAATGACAAATTACAAAAATTAAATTAAACTTTATTTAAAATTAGAAAAATATTCAAAAAAAAGAGCAAATACACTGTGCACGGTATCTACCGCCAACGATTTAAGTACACGTCTCATTGTGTTATTTTTTAAACAAACAATATATTAGTTATACATTTATTTATCACATTAGATAAACACATCTATAAAATGAATTGTTATTAATAATCTATAAATTATTTAACAATAATAGTCAAATTCTTTTAAACTTTTAAAGTTTTTTAGGATTAAAAAAAAAATAAAAAAAAAAAATTGAGCAAGTACACCGTACACGGTATATACCGCCAACGGTTAAACTACTCGTCGGACTGTTTTATTTTTTAAATAAACAATCTATAAATTAAATTGTTATTAGTAATTAATGAATTACTTAAAAATATCATTTAATTGTTCTTTAAACTTTGAGAAACTTTATTTAATGTTCAGTTAGAAAAA
Source organism: Lysiphlebus fabarum (assembly GCA_011426435.1). NCBI lineage: Eukaryota > Metazoa > Arthropoda > Insecta > Hymenoptera > Braconidae > Lysiphlebus > Lysiphlebus fabarum. The sequence continues at coordinate 106,334 of WSYQ01001286.1, forward strand.
TATATATATATAAAAAAAAAAAATTAGGAGCAAGCACACCGTGCACGGTATACACCGCCAACGGTTTACTTTCTCATCAGACTGCTTTTTTTTATGAACAATATATTAATTAAACATTCATTAATTACAATAATTAAACACATCGATAAATGAAATTGTTATTTCTGATTTAACAATAATAGTCAAATTCTTTTAAACTTTTAAAGTTTTTTGGTATTAAAAAAAATACATGGTTCCTTTTTATATCCCCATGCTACAGTATCTGTTGAATTTGGCAATAAAATTCTTTTATCGTCTTGCCAACTTAATGCTAATTTTGTTTGTAAAATAGTATGAACTATATGTTTCTTACTTCAATATAAATATTGTTTTTTAATTAAATTTTTATGATTGAATAAACACTCTTTATAGTCGTTAAATTCAATTTCTTTCATTACAGATCGTTTTACGCCTTTGACTTTTTTTATAATTTTATCTTCATTCAATATTTTCATGCTATAAGCTTTTGCACGTAAACCTACAAATTCAGTAACAATTTTACCTTGATTTTCATCTTTCATAACTCCAATTTTTCGTTTATTTACTAATGGCATATTATAAATATTATTTCCTGGATAATCAGCTGTATCAAATTTTTCCAAATTTTTTTTCATACATTCATAAATATCTGGTACTGTAAATAAATAAGCTAAGGCATCTGTATCCATATATAAAAGCTTAGCAGAATTTCCATAAGTTTTTTTAACATAATCATAATGAAAATCATACAAATAAAATTTAGAAATATCAAGAATTGAAAATCCTATATAAATTGGTTGATCAAATTTTATTTTTACTCTAGACATTTCAATGACAACAAGATCTTCTCCTAGTATTATGCTACTATGGAAATTGGGTTTTGCTATTAATGATTTTGCACCATAACGTCCATCCCATTTTGTTATTATTTTTACATCTCTTCTTCCACGTAAATTTTCTATAGCTTTGCTATATATAACATTATTTAATAATTTAAATATCAAAACACCAAATGAGTTAGTCGATTCTTGTCTTTTTTTAGTATTAAAATTAATGTATTTTTTTAACCAAGGAGCTTGTTTAAACTTTAATATTCTATGAATTTTTGTTAATTGCATACCTAAGCTTAAATATTGTTTCAAACTCCTATAATGAATAACATAATTTTTTTTTGGATATAAGGTAGTCATGAGTTTAACTTGTTTAGAGTTTGGTGGAACGAGATGTTCTGGACAAAGAGGAAAATCACGATAATCTTCGAATAAACTTTCAGGATATTCTAAGTCTACTTCTAATATATATCCTACGTCTGAATCATCTGCGACTGAAAAAACATCGATATTTTTATTATCATCCCACTCAAAATCTTTGTATGGTAAATAATTCATCATTGAATGTCCATAAAGATTATTTATATCATAGTACATTATATAAGATTCATCTAAATTAGGATCAAAATCAGGCATGTAACGATTATTAGCTTTAGCATACCTGTTCGTACATTGTGCAACTCCACCTCTTATTCCTTTTTCAATAAATAAATATTTTTCAGGATCAGTTAAAAGTTCTAAATCTATTTCTGTACATTTTAACATACAATCGAATGAATAGCCCGGTATTGTATAATAATGTATTGGATCTAAACCATAATTTGACATACAGTTTTTACGAAAATTTTCAAAAACATCAGCCAATAAAAGCACATCAGCTCGCAAATAGATATCACTATATTCACCTAATGTCTTAATTTTAAATGTATACCACACTTTTATTGCATGTTCATAATCATCATCTGAAATATTTTCATTACTTAACTTGGAAAAAAATTTTTCTTTAGATGGTAATGATATATCATTCAATTTGTCGAAAGAATCTGTATATTCATAAGGATAAGAGCCTTTTCGTTTAAGTAACTGAAATTCTTCTTCGCTATTACAATATTTTCGAGTTATTTTTTTATCAGAATCATCTAAGTATGATGCAAGTTTGTCAAGACTACTAGGCATAAATTTAAATGAGTCAAGAAATCTTAAATGTATACAAGTACTTTCGGAAGCATTTGGTTTTTTATATCTAACTTCTTTAGTGAATGATACATATTTTTCTTTATTAATTGGTAAAAGTTTAATTGAACCTTCAAACTGATTAGCTAATGATTTAATAATAAAAAACTATCAAAACCACTTAAATTATGAAAGAAAATTGGTATTACATGAGTATCTTGATATTGTAAATTACAAGTTGAGTGTGCTAACCCTCGAATGCGACCAGTAATATGACAATGATCTCTCGTTATTAAATCTTCATTTAACAATGGTTTTTCACATATATGACATATTTTAGATGAACGAAGATTCATTTCTTTTTGAAAAGTTAATTTTTCCATCGGAACAGGATTATTTAAAATATCATTCACTTGTTTTGTTATCATTTTAAGTTCATTAACAAACCACTCTATACATTTTTCACTACGATTAAATGCAAATTTAGATATTGAATTATCATATGTACAATGTAAATAATATCCAACACTATATGGTATATGTAAATTTTTTTCATTAGCTTCTGGTTGAAGTATACATTCTAAGTCAGCATAGATTGAGAATGGTGCTGGTTCTTTAAATTTATAATTTTTAAAGTTTAAAATATTATCTTCTTGATCAGGCATTATCATTCTAGCAGTGTTTTGGTTTAAACAATCATCAGAATGATTTTCATAAGATTTGTGAGTTTTGAAATGACATAAACATCGATCACACAACCATAATTTATGTCCATTTTTGGATACTTGTGAACTTACTAATCTTGATAAATTACGAATCCAAGCAAAATGAAACACTGCTTGAAATTTTTCTTTTTCATTGTCATCATCACTTTCACAAACTTCACTAAAAATATTGTCATTATCGTTATCATTATCTTTATTATTATCATCATCATTATCATCATCAACACAATCATCAATAAAATTATTATTACCAGTGTTAGATTTATTTATTTTTTTTTTTATTTACAATTTCTTGATTTAAAATTAATAGATGGATTGTTTTTTTATCTGATTTAAATTGACTTAAATAAATAGGCACTATTTCTTTTTTTTTTTTACTCTCTATCGCATAAATATTGATAGATAATTTATTAATTTTCATAAGAATTTAATATTTTTTTTCCCAAATTTAATCCATTCTTCAATTTCATTTCGTGTTTTAATCACTCCACACTTGCTTGAATCCATTTTTATCAAATGAAATTATTTTTTTTCTTCAAACGATGCTTAACAGTCAAAAGATTTTTTACTAATGAATGAGATTAAGACTTGTTGTTAATATTATATTATTATAATTTTTTGTGAACAAAGAGCTAACGGTTATAATTTATTTAAAAATTATTATAGTTTTAATATTTTTAATGGAACATTTTTGGTTAACTTGAAATAAAAAAATTAGTCACATTATTTATATTTCAAAAATAATAAAAAATTATTAATATTTGAAAAAAAAAATGAAAAATGAAAAATTATTTATATTTAAAAAAAATAAAGTATAATTTATATTTCATAAGAAATAAAAAATTATTGCCTTTGTGATTGACTGTGACATACTTATTTTAAATTAACAGATTAATTTATAACTTAAAAAAAAAAATAATATAAATATTATTTTATTTCATGGTCATGAAGTGAGAAAAACATTTTTTTAAACAAAGAACAAATTTAAACAAGTCAATAAAATCAATTTCTTAGCCGGATTTTATAAATTGAAAAGAGTCTTATTTGAAAATAATAGCCGTCTTTTTTGGGACTACCCCAAGCGGGGGTTGATCTACCAAAAAGGATTGTTGATGTTCTTTTAAACAATCTTCCAGACTATGAGTCTTTCAACAGAGATATCGGAAATGGACGTGTTAAATTTACATACACAGGTGGATTAAATGAATGTAAATTTACATACGTTTAAAAAACAACTAATTATCAAATATATAAAAATAAAGGAATATTGAAAAAACTTTGTAAGTTCAAAAAGCACATTGAATAAATGAAAAAATAATACTTTGAAAATTTTGTTGTCTTTAGTTATTTATTTTTTTACTTTTTAATTAATATAACACACACACACAATTATCAAATATAATCACTTTTCGCACACACAAAATCCTTTAACCAGAATGGGGCACTTGTTATGCGTTCAGATTTTCCTGAAACAAAAAATTATTTTTCATATATCATAAAAGAGATAAATCTTTTAATATTATTATTTATTTGTTTTAATACTCACTTGGCCATTTTAACTCTTCTTTTATCTTATTTGTATCTACATCTTCAACATCACGCTTTCTTCTTAAACTTTTCTGGCATTTTTTTTGTTCTTTCTTTATTGCTTCTTGTTTCTTAATTTGACGTAACATTTCCTTCATTTTTAGTGTTTGTCTCATTATACTTGCAGTTTGTCTATTATCTTCATATTCTTTAGCAATAAATTGTATCTTAAATATACAAAATCAATAATTAAAAAAATCTTATTAAATCTTAATAAATATTTAATATATTAAAAATAATTGAAAACTTACAGCATTTATCAAACTCTTTCTTGAATAATTAAATTTACTGTCTTTTCTGAAGGTGTGAATGACTCTATGGACCACATATAAATGCATTCGGAGTATTTTACGCTAAAATATAAAATGATAATTTATAATTGTATTTTTGTTGTCTTTTACACATTTTTTAAAAGTATAAAAATTATTCAATAATACTCACTTGGCGCTCTATAAATTTAATTTCATCATCTATATCGACATAAAATTTACACTGCAACTCTTCATTTTTAATTATTTTTATCATCTCACAAGCCAACCACAAATTTTGTTCTGTATATTGAGCTTGTATTTCACGACCCTAGCAAAATAAATTATATAAAATAACATATAATAACTCAATATTTCAAAAGATATAGTTGAAAAAAATTAATATAATACTTACTTTTTCAAACAGATTTGTTTTACTAATTGGCAAAAAAACAATTTCGTTAGCAGTATTTTTATTTTGAAATAACTCTAAGACTTTTTCAATAGCGGTCATGATATTTAGTAATTCCAAACTCTAGAATAAAAATAATAAATAATTAAAATCACTTAAACAACAAACATACATTCTGTTTCGCACAAAAATGAAACAATAAATAAATTATTAACACGCATTATACTTACTTCTCTATTTAATTTTCGTATTTCACTTATTAATTAAACCATTTTTTTTCTTTTTTCTTCGACTGTCACTAACAAACCGTTTCAAATAAACTGAGGGTGTCATTGAGTTAAATATTCTTGAAACCCCCAGAAAAAAAAAATATATATATTTTTTCACTTAAATGAAAAAATAGAAAAATAAAATATCTTTCTATTAAGATTGACGAAGAAACAAATTTTTTTGAACGAATAATTTTTATGCATAGCATATATAGAGTCTGATGCACTTGTTTATTTAAGAAGTAATAAAAATTTGACCCTGCCCTAGCAGCAAGCAGTGCTAGACAAAGAAAAATTAAAAAATAAAATAGTCAACTTTATTCTTTTTTTTCTCTCAATTTTATGGGTCATAAAAAAAATATATATTTATTTTAAATATATATTTTAAATGTATATATATATGGACCCACAACTGAATTCTTTGTTAAAAAAAATCAAATTGTGGAAACACTATATACGTTATACGTTATGCAACACGTGGTCTGCTGGGCCCTGTGTTACGCATACGTATGTATATATATATACTCAATGCGTGACTTGATATTTTAGGTTCACGTGTCAGGGTCATTCAAACATAGAGGTTTTTGATTTTTTTATTTTATTTTTTTATTATATTCTTTATTTTATTTTTTATTTTATTTTTTTATAAACAATTTTTTATTATTAAACATTAATCATTAAAAAATAAATTTTATTATATCAACAAAAAAAAATTTTTTTAACGACCAACATCATATACCACCTTGACCCCATACTCGTGACCCCCTATCCCCCATCTCCATACTCGCGACCTTCTATCCCCTCATCTCCATACTCGCAATCCAACATCCCCCATCTTAGCTACAACCCCCCAATCTCAATACCCCTCTTACCTCACTTACATCTCTCCTACACATCACATTTACTACCCCTAAAACATCCCTTAACTTTTTTTTTTTTTTACAACCCTTTATTAATTCATTAATTAAGGGTTGATAGAGAATCGGCCCTGTTTCCCTACTACCAACGTCTTACAGCACCTTTTTTTATATCGTGATATAGTTGATCAAAATTATACATCAATAGTTCATTAAAATATAATTCAAAAAATAAATTTGTACATGGTAATAATGAATATTTTTTAATAGACGAAGCAAATACATGATGATTATTCAAATACATTCGTTTCAAAAAGTCTTTTTCTGGAAATATCGCAAAGTCTTCCATTTTTACATTTATATGTAGGTAACGTACAATAGCATAGTTGTATTGGACTGCAGGTATAGTTTCTAGAATTTTTATACAGTAACTGATCCAGGGTCTTTTATTCATTAATTCTTTCATTGAGTTTTCAAGCAATACTATTTTACTATTTTTTTGTTTGAAAACAACAGATCTTGTGTTGTGTGAGTAATCAAAAATTATTTCAATATCGATGCATTTAATTGTTGAATATTTTTTTTCTAATTCACTCGTTTTTCAGTAGCCGAAAACCATGATGATATGAATTTAGATTTATTCAAAAAAATTTCCCATGTATCTATTAGGAATAAAACTTCTTTTTTTGAAATATTATCACAAATTTGAATAGTTATATCATTATCTTTTCCGAATCCAACACTTAAGATTTTTGTTTGTGACTCGTTAAGTACAATCGTGTGTGCTAAGAGGAGATTACTAGTTGACATGATTAACTTTACTTATTACTTGATAAGGAAGATTCTTAGAATCACTGCTAAAGAGCTCCTTCAGTCTTTTTAAAGAAAACTTTTCTGATGATAAACTTGAAAACACTGGTCTTTATACTAAAACATTCTTCCCTCACTATTATGTTAATCCTACCAACCGATTTTTCATTGGTTGAGTAGATATAAAAAATAGGAAGGAAACACGCTGTGGTTGGTTGTAATTTCTGCTTCAGCTAAATCGCTTATATTTGTTACGGCACAAAAATGCGCTATGGACTTATATAAACTGGCTCTCATTGAAAAAGTCTTGCTATACCATGATTTATATCTTTGTGCATTTTCAACTGAACATTTATAATATGCATTATTTAAATGCATTGATTCATGTTTTATAGCTGGATGATTAGATTCAAGTATTTTTATATCAGGACATCCTAAATCCTCCGAGTTGAAAATTGTTGGTAAATTGTGATTACTTTCGTATAAAAGTCAACCACTTTTTTTTATCTTCTCCTTTGACGAATAAATAATTAAATTTTAAAATAATTTCTTCACTAATAATATTTGAAAGATTAGTGTATTCTTCAGTACCATTTTCCCATGATATTCCATGATGATATATTTCACAATTAGATACTGTTTCTTGATATTTTTCACTCAATGTTGCTCTATCACATGGTGGTTTGAATATTATTGCTTTTGCTTTTTAAACCTTGCTTTTCTTGAAACCCTTGAAAATCAATAAATGCTGACATTTTTTTTTTTTTTTAAACTTTTTTATAGTATGTTTTCTCACTGAACTTTTGTGAATTTAACTAAAAAATTTTGATGATGCACTCACTTAAATTGAATCATCCCCACTTTTCAAAGAACTACTAGCGCAATGGTTTAAAAAAATTGAACTTTAATATCAAATTAACATCCATCGGTAATGACGTTTTTTAAGAAATAATAAATTGAATTAAAAAAAAAATATCCTTCGAGCCAGGTTCGAACCAGCGACCAATGGATAACTCTTTTAATAAATCGAACCAATTACAGTCCATTTCTCTACCAACTGAGCTATCGAAGGTTTATTTTAAATATAATGACTTTTCATTGTAGCATAATACTTTCGGAATTTGTTTCAATGGTGTAACTTAAAAAGGTTCTTGAATGTTAATATCATAATCCATAGTTCAAAACACCATCGAAACAAATTTTTTTCTCTTTTGTCAAACTAAGGAAATCATTAATTGTAGATATAATGATCAAATATATTGACGAAGTAGCGCTAGCTTCAATGGTTGAGTAGGTAGCACATTGAACTTTCGCGGTGGAGACCCGAGTTCGAATCTCGGTAAAGGTAAAAAATTTTTTTTTCAAAGTTAGAAAAATATAGTAGTAGTAACATTAAAAAAATAAAGATGGCAGCATGAGTATTCAAAATTAAAGATGGCGGAATTTAAAAATTCAAAATAGCGGCATTCAGAATTTAAAATGGAGGGAATCTAAAATTAAAGATGGCGGGATAATAATAATAATATTCATGACATCTACCCCTCCCGCCCGAAGATCACACCTCGAGTAAGACCACGAAAAAACCCCCTCCCCTCCCCGCGAATCACACCTCGCAACCCCCCGCTGACCCGCGGATTACACCTCGGATAAGACCACGAATTAACCCCCCCCCCGCGAATTAAACCGCGGCACAGCGGGGGGTCGTGGTCCAGGATCCTCCTATGTACACTACTAACAGATTATGTTTCAATGTTTACTCTCTGATAAAACATTGTCTCTACATTAGACATATAATATATGAAATATGTATATACATATATATAAGCACAAACGCCAATTATGGACGGCGATTTGGGTGACCTATCTTCAGAAAAATTTTTAACTATCATAGGCTTGTAGACCTAGGAAAGATATGCCATGTAAATTTTTTTTAGATTTTTCCCCCCCTTAATATGACCCCCATTGTATGGGGAATTTCATTAAAATTTGAAATTAGGTTTTTTTCAATAATTTTTTTCGGTTTTTTATAAAAACAAAAAAAAGTCAGGATGAATGATTTTATATGTAAAATTTTCTCAGCTATTTGAAAAAAAATTTATATCTATGAAAATCATGTTTAAAATATAAAAAGCTGAATTTATGACCTTGCCCCTAAATTTTTTTCATTTTCGTTATCATTTTTGAAAAGCTGAGAAAATTTTACATAAATCAAAAGGCATGAAAATTGGGCGAAAAGTCCATGATTTTGGCCTTTTCATTTTTTTTTTTTTTATTATTACAAAATAGTATTAAAAAATCGTTTTGTGACTGTTTGCATGATAATAGTGAAGTAAAAAAAAAAAAAAAAAATTCTCACCCAAAATTGAGCGTTAAAAACACGGATTTTCGCCCATTTTTCATGCCTTTTGATTTATCCTAGTCGTTTTTTCAGAGAACCCAACAGGTTTTAAGACGTTATCTATGTAAAATTTTATCAGCTTTTCAAAAATGATAACGAAAATGAAAAAAATTTAGGGGCAAGGTCATAAATTCAGCTTTTTATATTTTAAACATGATTTTCATAGATAAAAAAAAAATTGAGAAAAATATAAATATAGCTGAGAAGATTTTACATATAAAATCATTCATCCTGAATTTTTTTGTTTTTTTTAAAAAACCGGAAAAAATTATTGAAAAAAACCTAATTTCATATTTTGATGAAATTCCCCATATAATGGGAGTCAAAATAAGGGGGGGAAAAATCTAAAAAAAAATTACATGGCATATCTTTCGAAGGTCTACAAGCCTATAATAATTAAAAGCTGTTCTGAGGATAGGTCACCCAAATCGCCGTCCACAATTGGCGTTTTTGCTCATATATATATATATATATATATATACTAGCTGACCCGGCATTCCGGGGTACATAAATCTGTGATTTTGTTTTGATTATTATAGTACAAGAAAAAAATTCAAAAAATCGTATTTTTTCTGTAAAAAGAAATAAAAAATATAGGTAGGTTCCTTAAAATATGCTGATTAATTATGTGAAATATAAATTAATTCAACCACCCGGAAAGAATTGAAAAAAAAAAATACTTTATTAAAAAAAAAAAAAACAGAAAAATAGTTCTAGGCGATACTCGAGTTTAGTACTGTTTGGTAGGGAAATAAATTTGCAACTTTTTGGTATTACTAGTCGTTTTTTTTATAAAATGGTTGATTCAGTCGAGTAATCATGATTACTAGTGGAAGTAGTCTTGTAGAAGTATTTCTAGTCTTCTTAGGGAGAGCTAAGATTTCAGAGGAAAGTTGAAAAGAAAGAATGTTATTATCGCAGTCACACTCGGTCATACTCGATCACGTTCATTCATTCGGTTTCTACTATTTCTTTCTTTCTTTAGACACCTATATACCTTTCTTTTTTTTATTCAAATCAAACTCTAAACAGAAATTCATCTCGGTAGCATCCGAGGCCGAAAAATAATAAAAATAGCGATTTATTGTTTATTGTAAAATTAATATTACTAATTGAATACGAGCTTCAATAATTGACCGACATAAATAATTTTCTTTTGTTTTTATACCGAATATTATAAAATGGAATAAAAAAATTTTCACCTGAAAAACAACAACAATATAAATTGTTTGATGTAAAGTTGTAATCAAAAATTGAATTTTCATTTTAATAATTAATTGATATTTTTTTTTTATTACAAAAAGGACAATTCAAACTTAATTATTATTGGGAAAAAAAAATTTATATACTTGAAAAACAACAAGAATAATAATTGTTCAATATAAAATTATTTATAGAAATTGAATTTCTAATTCGATAATTGATCGAGTACGATAAGCAATTTATATTGTTGTTATTTTTCGGGTGAAAATTTTCTTATTTGATCATATGATAGTCGGTATTAAGCCTTTTAAAACATAAAAAAATGATTAAAATCGGTCAATGATTGAAGCTAGAATTTAAATGTTCATATTAATTTTACAAGAAACAATCACTTTTGTTATAGTTTTTCGGCCATGAATTCTTCGAAGACGAATTTCTGTTCAGAGTTTTATTTGAATGAAAGAAAAAGGTATATATAGGTATATAAAGAATGAAAGATATAGTAGAAACCGAATGAACGAACGTAACCAAGTGTAACCGAGTGTGACTGCGACAATAATATACTTCCCTTACATCTTTCCTCTGAAACCTGTGCTCCCCTACTACTAATCATGATTACCCGACTAAATCAACCTTCCAACCCTAGTATTGAATCAACGCTTCTTTAAAAAAAAAAACTGGAATTACCAAAAAATCGCAAATTTCTTCCCTACAAAACCGTACTAAACTTAGTTTCTTAAAACTATTTTTTATTGCTGTTATTTTTCATAAATAAAATGTTTTTTTTTAAACCCTTTCTCAGGGGAAAATTCAATTTATTTTTCAGATTAGTGATCAGGTAGTACCAAGAAATCTACCATATGTTTCGTTCTCCTTACCTTATTAAGATATCAACGATCTTCCAGTTTTCTTACTAGGCTACTTAGTAGGATTCGAACCTACGACTGCGAGATTACTGCACTAACGGATTTCACGCTCGGCCATTGTAACAAACGAATGTTGGTTACAATTTTTTTGTGATCATCAGTGACTGAACAGATTGTTCTCTTCACTATAAGGGGCGATAGAGTTTTGATAGAAGCACTGTTCGAGCCTTATACGAAGTCTCTACTACAATTTTTTCAAAAGTTATGGCTTATATAATTTTCTCGTAAGTTTTAACTTTTCAAAGAATCGACATAGTTACTTCGTATACGATTTAAAAAGCATGTTGATCCACTAAAAATGGTAAACACCTTTTCACGCCCTAACGGTACAATCCAACCCTACATAAATGATTATTAAACAGATATCTCAAGGTTCGATTGTGCGCAATGCCACTTTTTAATTTTTTTTAACCCAACTCAAAACTAACTGCTCAGGAACCGTTAATTAATCTTTCTGAAACTCTGATATTTTAGGTACCAATCACTAACTAAATTCTATATATTGTAACCAATTTTCTGACCGTTACCGGTGAGAAAACTGGCCAATGGTAACAACGAGGATTTCTCACCAACCTCCTCTCTTACCGCCAGGTGGGAGCCAGCTGGTTCTATCGGCAACCAACAACCGAGGAAATAAAACGGAAACAACGATCGACATACGATCATTCGGTAGCAGCCTACTCAGTAAGAAATGGTAGAGGGGCGCGGTCCACCAAGTAATTGTCAGTATCAACGGGAGCTTGTCTTACGTCATACTTTCGTATTTTGTATAAGACACGGGAACGTGATGATGTCCTTCACGGGCTAGACATCATCACCGAGAACATCCTTAACTTTAGGTTAAATCACTTGCTTAACCACCAGTCAGACGTGATTGAGAGATTCATGCCCTACAAGGCCTTACAGAATCATCTCCGGGTCTCCTACACACCTAGTGCACCGGGTAGCTGAAACTAGTGGCCACCATAAAATTGTCTCGCAAGGAATTACCCAAAAAAGCCACTACTCAACCAGCACCTAGTGTATAGGTTACCCTGGCATAGGGTATCCTCACTTAGTGCGAGAGAGATAGCTTTCACCACGTCTTGCCTATGCAACAAGGCAACGACATGGTGATCGCTTACGAGAGCGTGCACCAGCACCAGGTCCGCCAACTAGCTTCCATGAAAGCCAGGAGGCAGGAGCCCTGACCAGCTCAAGAGCCGGCCAACGACTGCCGATATTGTCAGCCTTCTAGCTAGATATACGGATCCCGCCCTACTCACTGGTTCTCCCACTTCACACTGTCTGCGCGCACACCTGATGCGGCTCTCTAGTGGGGACGTGTCGGAGTAGGGGTTGTTCACTACACGACCGGATAGCTCCATCTAGTATCCAACTCTTTTGTTGGTATTACCGGTCCACACGGACACAATAGTCTGCAGATGGAGCTACTGGATCAGTTTGCAATCTAACTGTATTACTTATCTTCAAGCCAACACTATTTCTCGTGTGTATCGGCCGATAAGCATCTACGAATCGTAATTATTATAAATAATAATTACCAGTAACACGAGAAATGCCAATTCTCGTTACAATAATAACTTCCGGATATGTCTGTAATCGCTCCGATTTTCTACGGAATTGTGGTTTTCGAAAATAGAGTTTATTTTAGAGAAAAGTTCGAGAAGATAATTACTGATCAATCTCCAGATTGTTTTTATAAAAATCCGAAGAAATCCGGAAAAAACTACGTAAGTCCCTATTACGTAGAAATCCGGAGATAACCCGGAGAAATCCGGAGAATATCCGGAGAGATTTTTTTCACCAGGGTACATATTTAACTGTCTAAAATTAAAAAATATATATATATTCTCAATTTTTATTTACATAAATTATTTGCATAAACAATAAAATTATCACTTTTAACAACAAACAATTCCAGCAAGAGAATATGACTTAACTCTCTAACATCAACCACAACAAAATGGCGACATGGTCCAGGGGATAGCGTACCCCACACTCAATCTGAGCGTCCTTAGTTCAAATCCCGCTCAAAACATTTTTCGAACAAAAAAAAAATGTTCACGCTTATTCTTTCCCCCTAGGGATTAATAATTGTGATCAATTATTTTTACATCAGCGACCTCTTGCGTTGAAATTAAATACTAATTAAAACAAAACCAGCCTGTTAGGTGACTATCATTTTAATAGCCTATGACCCCCACCTATTATTTCAATTACACGCATCTCGACGCAATAATCATAATATACCGCGACGCTTGGCTCTAATTGGCTGATTTAAAACGTTAATATCTCATCCAGGAAACGTCGTAGGACTTAGCTCTAAAAAAATTACAATTTAGAATTTTTTCTAGTATTTCGTAGGATACCTGGCATGCGTTCTTTACAGGACACCCTGTATATATAAGATTAAATACACTGAAAAAAATTTTTTCTGTATTGAAGAATAAAATTTCTAACTGGCAGAATTTTTGTTTGTTGAAATTTTTAGTATTGAATCATGAAAAAGATTTCTTGATAAAAAAAAAAATTTCTTGATATAAGCCGTAAATCTTCTTGAATTATTAAATATTTGATTTGAATTAAAGCTAAATTGTCATTATGAAGAGAAATATTGTTCTTTTATTAAAAAAAAAACTTCTTGAATTAATGACTATTAATTTATTGTATTAAAAAATAAACGATTTGAAATAATACATCAGCGTCTTGAATTATGAACAAAGTTCCTTAATTTTAGAAGTTGGCTTCTTGAATAAAATCGACTCACTTCTTAATAAAATAAGTTTATGTCACAATTCAAATTAAAATCTACCTTAATTTTAAAAGTTGGCTTCTTGTATAAAATCGACTCACTTCTTGATACAATAACTTTATGTCATAATTCAAATCATAAAAGTATTAAATAAATTTTCCTTATTTAAAAAACAAAAATTATTATTTTTTTTTAAATTATTTATTATTTTATTTGTTATTTACTATTTATTTATTAATTTCTACTTTGACTTTATATTGTAGTTTTCGGCTGCCTGTTTTTTTTTTTTCTAATTTTTTGTTCCGACCGGGATTCGAACCTGCGACTACCTATTCTACCTAACGACCTAATGTTAAACCTATGCCTTTACCCCGAGTCTAATTTTACATCTTGACATTTGAAAAAAAATTTTAGTCACTTAAACTACAACCTAATTTAAATCAATGAAATGCATTTTAACTGTTACATAACAAGATTTTTAGGATTATTAAATTTTATTTAAATATTAATTCAATTCAATATAATTATAAATTATTAATATTTTTTGGGCTATTTAATTATATTTGAATATTCATATATCTGAATATTCATATATTTTTTTAATAAATAATATATATCATTTTAATAACTTTTTTCTTTATATCATTGTTATTGTTGCAGTAATACTAAAAGAAGACTTCAAGCTTTCAAACTCATAAATATAAAGTCTTTAAATTAAAGACTTCGAGCTTCTGAAATCTTTCAATGAAAGACCTCGAACTTTCAAAGTCTTTCATCTGAAGTCTTTAATTTTAAGACTTTGGGGTTCAGAAGTCTTTCATTTTTTTTTCTTTTTTTTTTTTTTAATTTGTAAAATTTTTCAAAAAAAAAAAAACCTGCACGGGATCGACCACAGGTTTCTGGGGTAGAAGTTGGATAGGTTGACCACTCAACCCTTGAAAATATGTAAATTTATTTACTTCTTAAACTTTGAGTTTCTAATTTTTGTTCTTTTAAAGAATTTTATAACATGAATACTTGAATAAATATTTAGAGCGAATTGTAAAATTAAATACACTACAAGCAAATAAACTTTCTAAATATATAAATAAAAAAAAATTAACCAAGAACATCAATTAATAAACGATAACAGCTACGTATTAATTAAAATCCGCGAAATATATTTTTTTAATATACAAAATGATAAAAAACTCAACAATTTTATATCAGGCAGAAAACCTAAAAGTTTTTTTCATTACAAAACATCACAAAATTATAAACAAATAAATAAAATACCTTTCAACGTACAAAAAAATTCAATGATGAATAAATTATTGAATTGAAGAATACTAATTTATAAACTAGATGAATTGTTCATTTAAAAAAATTATTATTATTAAAAAAACTATTTTATAAGTATTTGTCTATTCTTTGCAATTCACTCTCTTCCCTTCGACAACTGTTTTCCTAAATATTATTGATTAATGATTTAGAATTCATTCTTAAATATCTATTGACTATAAAGACAAATATAATTATTCATAAATAATTTTCAAAAGAATTACTTTACAAGTACTTGTCTTTTTAATAGATGCATCTTTTTTTTTAGCCAATCGATTATCAAAAAATCAATAATTTATATTTATTTAGAATACATTTTTAAATGATTTAAAGCTAAGAAGACAAATGTAATTTGATAAATAATTTTTTAAACAATTGTTTACTTAAAAAATTCATTCATCTGATTTTGCATGCATTTATCAGCATTTTTTTTTTTTTGTAGTAATTTGTTTATTCAAGAAAATTAATTCATAAAATTTTGATTTTTTATTTGTTTGCTTTGTTATAGAAAAAAAATTGGGGATATTCCGATATCCGAGACAACATGTTCTTTTATCGATTTCTTATAAGACATTTGCTCAGGATTACGGTAAATACGGAAAAAATAATGAATAATAAAATTTTTTTATGACTTTGGTGATATAAAACTCGTTGAATATAACGAAAAAGTTCGGCATAACTTTTCTCTATCTCTAACATTTTTCAAGATATCATAACTCCAAAAATTTTAAATTTAAATTTTTTCATTTTTTTTTTTTTTTTATATTTACAATATGTTAAGCTCAATAAATAAAGAAAAAAAGTCTTAAAATATATTTTTCTATCTATAATATTCTCAAAGATATCATAACTTCTTTTTTTTTTTTTTATTTTTTAAAATGATTTTTAAAATGATTAAATAATTCCCTGGCTACAACCTTGCCCTTAGCTACTTCCCTGTCTTTACTATTTTCTTGGCCTTAGCGAATTCTTGTCCTTTCTATTTTCTTGGCCTTAGCAAATGCCTGATCCTTCTCACATCCTATAAAGAAAATTCCCTAGCATTTTCCTTGGCCTTAGCAAATCCTTGTCCTCACTATTTTCTTGGCCTTAGCAAATTCCTGACCCTTCTCACATCCTTCAAAAAAAATTCCCTAGCTATTCTTCTGGCCTCAGCATATGCCTGATCCTTTTCACATCCTATAAAAAAAATTCCCTAGCTATTTTCTTGGCCTTAGCAAATGCCTAATCCTTCTCACATCTTTACAAAAATATCCCGAGCTACCTCCTTAGCTACCTCCCTGCCACTTCTCACATTCCCTAAAAATTTTTAACCATTTTATTACTTTTGAATAAATGTTGTAACATTCTAGATCCTTTGAAATTACTTTTAAATTATTTTTATAAAATAATTATACAATATAGTTATTCTAGTAACATTTTGAAAATTTCGATTTGTACCCATGATATAGACGCGAGTACTTGGAGAGGGAGTACGAAGACGATTTTGGCTATCAAATTACCTAATTCCTCGTTGACATCAAGCGAGTTTACCCTGGAAGAGTGCATGGTGATTTGCAAGAAGGTTTGAAGATCAAACCTTTCGAAATTCCTATTCCAGAATCGGAGGGAATTCCGGAAGATCATCTCCCTCGCAAAAAGCAAAAGCAGGAAGAGGAGTCAGGAGAGGATAATTTTGAAGAAGAAAATGACGATGAGGATACAGATGAAAATTAATTGTTTGTAGCATAAATGACCATGAATGTATGTATGAATGAGTGTATGAATGATGTATGAATGATGTATGAATGTATATGTATAAATGGGTGTATGACTGATGGGATGTGAGATATATGACCTCCACGTGGTACATCCTGGGTAACGCCAACAATATATCAATATTATTTAAAAAATTAAAAAAAAAAACAAAAAGAAGTTATGATATCTTTGAGAATAGATAGAAAAATATTTTATTAGACTTTTTTTCTTTATTTAATGAGCTTAACATATTGTAAATATAAAAAAAAAACTTGTGCGTGTTGCAGTACGCGCGGGGGAAGTGAAACTTCTTTTGGAGAGAGTGTTCTACATAGTATACTAGTATAATACGTAGTCAGCCTGCCGTCGGTAACTGGTACCATGAGACGAGATGTCACTTTTGATGTTTTACAAAACTATCTAATCTAAAAACATCTAATTATATTGGAAATTTTTTTCTATTTAATTAGATTACAAATAAATTGCGTTCAACTTTTTATGATAGAAATAATTATTTATTTCATTTATAAATAGTTGATCGATATTTACATTTTATTTCAATTACTATTGAATAATTTCTTCGCTACTCTTAAATGTTATTTATTTTATTTTAAAATTTTATTATTAGTTCATTTTTTAAATATAAAATGAAATATGATACATGTTGAATAGATATATGCTTTCATATTTTTTTATATATATGTCAATGACTATTGATGAAAATATTTTATAATTTAATAAAAATATGAACTGTAATTTCATCTGTAATATTTATTATGCAATTCAATATATTAAGATTAATAATATTAATTTTTGTTTTCAAAGTTATATATTTTATTGGTAATATATATAATCTGTTTGATGTTGATAGTTTTATGTTACCTAATCATTTGATTTCTAATCTAAAATACCTATCAATTGCTAATTAATTAAATGTATGTTTGCATTTTGACTAATTGCAGTAGTGCGTGTAAACGTGTTGTGCATTAACCTGTTGAGCTTTCACACACACCCAATCTTTAATCTTATTTTTCCTTTATTTTGATTTTATCAATCAAATGTTTTAATTTCATCAAATTTATACTAATTATTGTTCATTTTTATTTCGCATACTATTGTATATTTATTTTTAAATTTTCTTTCAAAAAAAATCATTGCATATTCTTGTTTCGAACAAAATTTTATGTTGAATTATTCAAGTTATTTGGCAAATAAAATACAAAGTAAGAGTAATAAAATTTAATAGTAAAAATGAACAACCAATTCTCGTGGGAAATATCTAAAAAACCAGTCAAACAGAAACCATCATTAGATGACATTAAAAAATATAAATAATAATTTAAAAAAAAAATCGAACCACATTCAAAAATATTCTCCATAGAGACTAGTCTTCATGAGACTAGATGTCTCTAGTCTTCTTGACTATACTATACTGTGTTTCATTTCTCGTTGCCTGTTGCGTTGCCTATGCTATATGTATACTATGTTTCATTTCTTGTTGCATGTTGCGTTGCCTATGGTATATGTATACTGTGTTTCATTTCTCGTTGTATATTGCGTTGCCTGTTGCGCTGTCTATGTATACTGTGTTTCAATCTCCGTCCCCGACTTCTGTCCCCAACTCCCGACTCCCGTCCCCGACTTCCGTCCCGATTTTCATGACGAATTTTTTTTCCACCTACCCTCCAAAAAGAAGTTTCACTTCAAAAAAAATGAAAAAATTTAATTTTTTCAATTTTTTGGATTTATGACATCTTGAAAAATATTAGAGATAGAGAAAAGTTATGCTGAACTTTTTCGTTATATTCGACGAGTTTTATATCACCAAAGTCATAAAAAAATTTTATTATTTATTATTAAGGTCGAAAGTAAAGATAATTTCCCGTTATTGTATTTTTGATTTTTTAGGCCTAAATGAAAGCCTGAATAATTATCTATTTTGATGAATTTTTTCCAAATTTAATTGAGTTTTGTTTTTGAGATAATTGATGTCAAAGTTGACAACTTTAACATACAAGGATAGGGATGGTACACACATTTACGCTTGTAGCTAAACCAATATCTATTATAAATTACTTATTTTACTATCATTTTATACTAATTTTTAATACGGATTTTTTAAGCCTATGTAATCCCTTTTCTTCAGTGCATTTCAATAGATATTTAAGTTTTGGTGCTCAAATTTTTCTCAATTACCAGGCTCATAGCTGTCATCACAATTCTATCTGACAACCCTGCTGTTTACTCTCTTCGACGTGCTGTCTCATATTCTTCCAAGCACACAACTCATTATACGTGATTGCAACGTTTCACGATCATTTTTTTTTCGATTACGGTAGTATGTGTGTATTTATGGATAGATGAAATTTAACACAACGAACGACAATTTGACAGTATAGTGAATAGATTTGGGATGTTGAGGCACTAAAAAAATTTTTTAAAGTATAGGCAAATAGGCGCTCTCTCGGACCTAAACTTGATTCACCTTTGCTCTTTACTTTCGACCTTAAGGCCCTTGTCGACTAGCATAGTTTTTCTAAAAAGTTCTATGGCATAGCGCTTGGGTAGAAATAGTTCAGCCATGACGGCTATAGGGCGGCGTTATAATCGTTTATTGAAATGATTCCAGCTCTACCAACATTCGTAAAATCACAACAAAAAATAATTAAACGCATAACCTTTTTTATTTGTTTACTCTTGTTGACAAATGACAATACGATATTCTGACAGTCAATCAATCAATTAATGTAGACTGTAAACAACTGTAAACAAAGAACAACAAAAAAGAGCTATAAATGCCGCTTTTTTTTTTTTTCTCAAAGTTGGCTGCATCTAAAAAAACGAGTGTGAAGTTAGCAGAACTATGCTCAAAATGCTGCACGCAGCATTTTTCCAGCATAGTCCTCAGCGCCCACTTTTTAGTGAGTTTTTGGTGATATATAGCGACCAAAGTGCTATGGCATAGAACTTTGTTGAAAAACTATGCTAGTCGACAAGGGCCTTTAAAACGCACTTACACAAAACGACGTAAAATGACCGATTTTTGACGGTTTATTGCAAATTTAATTACTTTGCGCATTTATAGGAATTTTTTTCGTATTTTTCCCGTAATCCTGAGCAAATTTTCTTTAAGAAACCGATAAGAAAACATGTTGTCTCGGATATCAGAATCTTGCCAAAAAATTGATATATATTCATTTGGTTGTGTTATGTTTACATATTTTTTCTAGGCGCCGATTGAGGCGTCAGAAAAATAGTTTTAAAATTAAAATATAGAGGCGCTCTTTAAATGTATGATACATCGTGTATGAAACTGGAGATTTATGATACTGTATGATACACTGTATGATACACCTGTATGATACACTGGTATCATACTTACCCAACACTGACCTGCATGGTAAAAACACAAAAACATAATTAACATTTTGTATGCTGCAGAAAATTTGTTCGATAGTCCGACTCAACTATCATATTAATAATCTATTATAGATATTAAATTGAAAAGTTTACTTCAATAAGTGCTTAATGTTACTACTCAATTATAAATCAGTTTCAACATAGATTACTGAGTTATATTAAACTAGAGTTCATGTAAAACGTACAATCCTGAAAACCAATTTTTTTATCTAGCATCAATTATGGCATGCAAGCGTGGAGCTACTACAGAATTAAACCATGACAAGTAAGATTTTTTTTAAATGTAACCTTTGTCGAGATTGTATCTTTATTTCATTCTTTTGTTTTGCAATTTTTGAAATTATCATACTTCACTAAAAGTTGGAACTGTGAAGATGAACCAGAAGAAGCAGGGACATTTTCCATCGCCTCCGAAGAAGTTTTAAAAAAAAGAGTAGTTAAAACAGCTAAACGCAGATTACCAGCCGCAGAAGTAAATATATCTATTTACATAGATTTCGTAATTCCATGAATTTTATGCATCGGTTCATTTATTACTTTTTACGATTTTTTATAGAGTATGCCAAAAAGTGCATTTGGCGGATTCGTTGGGTTTAAAGCTGCCCCATCTGTAGCATCGTCGCCATTTAGTTTTTTAACTGAAACAAATAGAACTGAAACATCTACACAAACGCTCAGAACTAGCGAATCTGTTAAATTAGCAAGTAACGGTTCATCTAATATTCTCGAGAATAATTCGTTATTCAGTACTTCAGATGCTTCAACTATTACTTCAACATTGTCAAAAAATATAAAAGACAAATCATCTGAAACGAAAAAAGAAAAGTTTGAACCAGAAGAGAAAAATATGTTCAAACAATCTTCAGAGTACTATGCTAAATTAAAAGGACTCAATGAGTCTGTAGCTTCGTGGATAAAAAAACATGTCGATGAAAATCCATTTTGTATTCTGACTCCAATATTTCAAGATTATGAAAAACATTTGAATGTCATTGAAGCACAACATAAAAAAAATGGCATTGTATCTTTCGATAATAAAAAAAATCGAAGTGAAAATTCAAGATCACAATCAGAAAGTATCTCATGTGGCCAAAGTACTGTTGAAAAACAGGCATGTTTTTCTTTCAAGCCAATGAATTCTAATAATACTGGAAAATCTGAAAGTACAGTCACATTTTCTCAGACAAATGATTCAACGGCAGAATTAGCTAAACCTACTAATAGTACTAATAAAAATTCCGAGAATTTTGAAACCATTCAAAACTCTGGTTTTAGCTCAAATTTTTCAACATCAAAATGTTTTTCATTCGGTGGAGGAAAACCCTTTTCATTTGATAGTGGTGTCAGAACTCCAGAAAACTTACAAAATAAAGAAATCGAAAATAAAGATGAAGATGATGATGAACCCCCAAAACCAGACTTTAAGCCCGTAACGGAAGACGGTGCTATTTTCGAAAAAAGGTAAATTAACAAGTATTTACGTACAAAAAAAAAAATTACAGATTACAAAATAAAACAAACTTTTGAACATACTTGATAGCTTAAAAGTAATATTGAGTGTATGAAAATAAACTTTATCATTGTCATAATATAATTGAATCATAATTGTTCTAGATGCAAAGTTTTTGTGAAAAAAGATGGTGTTTTTGGTGATCGAGGAGTCGGTGTACTTTTTTTAAAACCAACATCAACCGATAAAACTCAGTTAATAGTTCGTGGAAATAATTCATTAGGAAATCTTTTGTTGAACACATTATTAACTGAATCAATTCCAATAAAACGCATGAACAAAAACACAGTAATGTTAGTGTGCTTACCATTACCTGGTGCATCACCTCCACCAACTGCAGTTCTTTTAAGAGTTAAAACAAGTGAGGATGCTGATAGTTTATATGAGGAACTCGATAAGAATAAAAAATAAATATTTATATCGATAACCATTGTATAATCACAACTATGTCATGAAGCATTTTGATAAAATTTCATTATTTCTAATAAACTTCTAATGGATCTAAATGAAAAATGTAACTAGTATAATTTTTATTTTTAAAAAAAAATTCAAAATACGGAGGCTAGAAGACGAAAGGCTATACTACTATTCAAATACTACTATTGAATTTATCACCCAAAAAAAAAAAAAAAGTTCATAACTTACGAAATAATTGTCGTAAAGACTTCGGGTTTGGCTTTAAATGAGCGTCTCTGAAAACCTTATCGCCCCTAATAGAAAAAAGCATTATCTATGAAGTCATTTTTTTGAAGAGGCTATTTTTGTCCTAAAAAAATGAAAGAAAATTTTTTTTTTTTTTTTTATTTTTTTTCGAAAAATACTGTTTGTATGAAAAAAATTCATTTCGAAAAATTGTAGAATTTTGAAATTTTTTTAAGCCTAATATCAAACCTCTGCGACTACTATATATTGAGTTAGAGCTTGTGCCGTTTTCATTTTTTATACAATATAACGCGTGATAAAATAGTGATAGAAACTTCGTATTAGGCTTAAAACATGTGTATTCAAAAAATCTATCGTCTCTATCAACAAGTTTTGATCTATGAATTATATTTTTCAAAAAAAATAGAGAAAACCGATTTTTTTTTTTTAAATTTAGTTTTTAGAAAAAAAAAAAGTGACTGAACAGATTATCCTTTTACCGATAAAGAGTGATAGAGTTTCGCTGCGATAGAAGCATTGTTTGGGCCAAATACGAAGTCTCTACTACAATTTTTTCCAAAGATATAGTTTGCCTAATTTTCTAGTAATTTTTTAAAAAAGCTCCAACTTCTAAAAAAATCATCATTGATACTTTGTATAGGATTTTAAAAGCATGAGTGGAAAAGTTCTACAAATTTTAATTGAAACATTTTTTAAAAAAAATTATATTTTTCATTAAAAAATAGAAAATAGAATTCTTGAAATATATGTGTCATTTTTTTTCAAAAATAGAATCAGAACGTACCCCTCCAGGGGTGATAGAATTTTAAAAACCACGGTTTTTGAGCCTAATTTGAAGTCATTCCGTTAATTAACAAGAACATTACCATCTACATCAGTAAACAGATAATGTGTTTAAAGTGAAATTTTTTTTTCCATTTTGTTAATTGTTATTAACAAATTTATTGTTGTAATAATTTTACTCAGTAAGCACTGGTAAGCACCACAATCCACACATTAACAATGCACACATAAAAAAGGTTTAATATACATGAGACTGATTATTTTTTAAGAATTTCTAGGGAGATTTTTAGTTTTTATGGATCGACTCTGATTATGGCCAAAAAGGACTATGGTCCCCTTACAGAACGCACCCCTGGTCGACTAGCATAGTTTTTCTAAAAAGTTTTATGGCATAGCGCTTGGGTAGAAATAGTTCAGCCATGACGGCTATAGGGCGGCGATATAATCGTTTATTAAATGATTCCAGCTCTACCAACATTCGTAAAATCACAACAAAAAATAATTAAACGCATAACCTTTTTTATTTGTTTACTCTTGTTGACAAACGACAATACGATATTCTGACAGTCAATCAATCAATTAATGTAGACTGTAAACAACTGTAAACAAAGAACAACAAAAAAGCTATAAATGCCGTTTTTTTATTTTTTCTCAAAGTTGGCTGCATCTAAAAAAACGAGTGTGAAGTTAGCAGGACTATGCTCAAAATGCTGCACGGAGCATTTTTCCAGCATGGTCCTCAGCGGCCATTTTTTAGTGAGTTTTTGGTGATATATAGTGACCAAAGTGCTATGGCATAGAACTTTGTTGAAAAACTATGCTAGTCGACAAGGGCCTTAATATTTCGTTGAAATCAGCTATGTGAAGTTAGCCCACGAGTGTCCTAGAAAAATTTTGTGTAAAACATTTTAGAAGCGTTTTGAATTGTACTAATTTGTACCGCCATTATTTTAATTTGTACCTCAAAGGGTTATAAAGGGTTAAATATGACTTTTTTATTGAAACAACTTAGGATAAAAAGAAAAATTGCTACAGATGTAGAATAATTCCATGGAGTTTTACAAGGAGGGTAATCTGTGACATCACACAAT
Organism: Lysiphlebus fabarum; assembly: GCA_011426435.1. Taxonomy (NCBI): domain Eukaryota; kingdom Metazoa; phylum Arthropoda; class Insecta; order Hymenoptera; family Braconidae; genus Lysiphlebus; species Lysiphlebus fabarum. The sequence goes on from WSYQ01001286.1 coordinate 131,069, forward strand.
GTATGAGGATAGGGATCTGTTGAGGATGACGGAATGGAGCAATGTAGTAACTCTATCGGCCACTGACGGCGCTATTCTCAGTTAGTACCCAAGTAAAAATCACATGTTTTTTTGTTTACTACTTATTTTTGTGTCAAGATAATTATTTATGAGTAAACAAATAGCTACAAAAAAAGATGTACTCAAAAAACGACAATTTATTAAACAATTTCTGCTGGATAAAATATTTTTTTGCTGCATCTATTTTCTTAGCTCTTTTTTCTCTAAATTTTGAATAAATAAAAGTATGTAAATTATTTTTAAATAGACAAATAGCTAAAGAATGAGATGGACCCAAAAAAAAAAATAATTTATTAAATACTTATTGCTGGGTAAAATAATAAAAAGAAAAAATAGGGTGCAATTATTTATTTAAAAAATAAAAAATAAATATACCTAAGAAAATAGATGTACTCAAAAAAATATTTTACTCAGCAATAATTATTTAATAAATTATCTTTTTTTGGGATCCATCTCATTTTTTAGCTATTTGTCTATTTAAAAATAATTTACATGCTTTCATTTATTGAACATTTGAAAAAAAATTATCTACGAAAATAGATGCAGCAAAAAAGATATTTTATCCAGCAAAAATTGTTTAATAAATGGTCTTTTTTTGAGTTAATCTCATTCCGTATAGCTAATTGCTTATTGAAAAATAATTTTAAGGCATTCATTAATTAGATGCATCTATAGACAATATTAATTTTTAAATAAATAAATGTATTTTATTTTTTTACACAAAAAAATACTTTAACTGAGCCACACAATAATAATAACATATGACCTTGACTTCAGTACCTACCAAGACTAGTGCCGTCAGTGGTCGATAGAGTTACTAAATTGCTCCATTCCGTCGTCCTGAGTAAATTTTGAGAGATTATCCTCCTTATAGACCTCCATGAATAATTCGTATTAATTGATAGGCGAGTCACCATAAATTTAGGAAAAAAAATATTTGTTCAGGGATTTGAAAAAAATCACAGGGGGGTATTGGGATGTGGGCAATTGACTAAAAATAAATAAAAAATTCTAATTAATTTTTTTGGGGGTAAAAAAAATGAAAAGGGTTAAAATTCTGGTTTTTATTTTTATAAATATCAAAGTTTTTTTTTGTATCATACACAATTTATATATCATCCAGTTTTCATACATTTTTTAGTAAATATTAATAAAATTCTGCAGTGCAGCCAATGTAGCAACATCATAATAAATTCTGTAGTGCAGCCAACATGGTAACAAGAAAAAAATCTCGTCAGTTTGAGAAAAACGCAAAGACCGTAATATCGATGATGCTTTAAATATATATTGCCGCAACAAAAAAATCTGATTTTTTTTGCAAAAAAAAACTAGACGTCGATTTATGTGATCATTACGAAGCCTCATTATCCTTATTTAACTCTATCAATTATTAATTATTTTCTAAAAATTTAGGACGGAAGGGGACAAAATATTTGGTGTATAATAAGACACGGCAGTATCATCATACACAATCACAATCTCATATAAATATCTTCATCAACACATGCAACATTCTTATCTTTCTAATACTTGGCTCGAGGCACTACCGTGCCTCTTGATATGGAATTGTTTTTCCTTAGCTACATCCTTTTAAAGACTAAATTATAAAACAAAATATATAGGTTCGAATAGTTTTTTTATTTTAAATAATAGTTAAATAAGTTTATTAAAGTAATTTTAAAAATAAAGCTGTTACACATATATTCGTCTTTTCTATTTTTCTGTAACAAAGCAAACAAACGAATAAATAAAATTCCATGAATTAATTTTCTTGAATAAACAAATGACTACAAAAAAAAAAAAATGCTGATAAATGCATGCAAAATTAGATGAATGAATTTTTTAAGTAAACGAACGTCTACGGGATAGGATGCATTTACTTGTAAAATAGTTTCTTTAATAATAATTTTTTCAAATAAACAATCTTTTTTTTTTATACATAAGTATTTTTCAATTCAATAATTTATTCATGAATAAATTTTTTCGCACGTTTAACAGTATTTTATTTATTTATAATTTTGTAATATTTTTCAATAACAAAAACATTTTTGACAGTTGTTCACTTGTGTATGCTTGTATTCGTAAAAATAAAAGTATTCCCTAGCAAAAATGACGACACCAATCCTACAGTCGGTTGGTGCACTGATCTCATACAAGGTTGTTAAAATGGAGGGTTTTTGAGTTGTGTACAATTATTCATGGATAAAACGTTTAAAACGTTAAAAACAGGATATAACTGATAAAACCCACCTGGGTAGCTATTCTTGACTCGATTATCCCACCTACACGGGATAACATGAAAACGCCTGAAAATGATTTAGTCGTTTGATGTAAACCATTGGGAAGGATACAAATTAAGCCAAAATTTTCATGTTTTGCGACAAAAAATTTATCCCAGTCGCTCGGGATAACTTGCGGATAATCAAATCAAGAATAGCTACCCTGAGTATATATGGAGCAAAGAAGCAAGAGTGGAATCATCAAAAAGAAAAAGAATAAGAAGGGCACTAAATTACATAGGAAAAATAATTAGAATGAGTGAGGAAAGACTGCCGAAGGTATGTCTAAAAGAAGAATGTAGAAATATAATGAATAGCTATTCTATACCCTGGATAGCTATTCTTGACTCGATTATCCGCAAGTTATCCCGAGCGACTGGGTTAACTTTTTTGTCGCAAAACATGAAAATTTTAGCTTAATTTGTATCCTTCTCAATGGTTTACATCAAACGACTTAATCATTTTCAGGCGTTTTCATGTTATCCCATGTAGGTGAGATAATCGAGTCAAGAATAGCTACCCAGGAGAACAAACTTTAATGGAGGGGGTGTCCTAGAATACGGCGGCTATGTAGAGTGCGCCACTTTTACTCCTGAACGGCGCACTACGTAAGGCGCAGTTTTTTATCCTCTACACCTCAGCCCACCGGCCCTATACTCAAACAAAAGACGAGTACCAAGACAAACAAGTTTAAAAAGATTATGATTGATAATATGTATTGTCTGTTGTATTTTTAGTAGTTAAATAGTAAAATTATTATTTTATTGATTTTATAAGATTTACATATAATGACGATTATTAAATAAAAAAAATAAAAGTTCATCTTTTTTATTATTTAAAAAAAAATCAAATTTTACCACTCAATAATTTAGTGTATTAGATACAACTTCAAATAATATTTATAATTCTGCAATGTTCCTATACAATTGATTATAAGTAATATAAAATTTAGGTTTGATTTTGGATCAATATAAATTGATAATTATTATAAAAACTAATAAAGTAAGTTAGTATATAAATAAGATTAAGTTAGTAAAATATAAAAAACTGCGCCTTACGTAGTGCGCTGTTCAGGAGTAAAAGTGGCGCACTCTACATAACCGCCGTATTCTGGGACACTAAATGTTACCCCCTCCACTGAAGTTTATTCTCCTGGTCTCTAGTCTTCTTGCGCGAGGCATTACCGTCCCCCTTGATAAGAAGTTTTCAACCATCAAGAATAGAAAACAGGAGGACGAACTCCGTAAGCCAAAAATGTGTATAAAAATCAAATGGTGAATTAGTTTTAAAAATTAAATAAAGAGGGCAAAACACGACTCTTGGACCACCCACGCAATGATATTTTTTTAACACACACACACAATTACATTTGTCAATGTTTATTATTATTAATTAATACATAAAATGATCATTTATTTTTTTTTTACCAAAAAATGAATTAAAATAATAAGATTTATAATTGAAAAATTAATAATCAATTGTCAACAACATAAAAATAATTCGTCATTATAAATAACTCTTCATTTTTTTAAAAAATAAATTATTATTCAATAAAAAAATATACGTCACGAAAAAGATGAACTTAAGAAGAGACAATTTATTCTCCATTTTTTAAATAAATAAAAGCTTTCAAATTATTTTTATATAAACTAATAGTTAAAGAAAGAGACGGACTTAAAGAGCTATTCGTTTACGGAAAAATAATTTAAAGGCATTTATTTATGTAAAAAGAAAGAATAAATTGTGTTTTTCTTGAGTCTATCTTTTTCTTTAGCTATTTGTACGCGTACTACTACAACTAAACGCGGTGCAAGCGCTGCAAAAGAGCATTCTACAGGTCAAAATAGAACTCGATCAGCCATTGGTTTTTGGTAGCGTTTTTAGCTCGATAGCCCCATTTAAGGTCTCCTGTTCTCTATTCTTTATGTTTTCAACTGACGATGTAATATTAAATACCAAGAAGACTAGAGACCAGGGTAGCTATTCTTGACTCGATTATCCGCAAGTTATCCCGAGCGACTGGGATAACTTTTTTGTCGCAAAACATGGAAATTTCGGCTTAATTTGTATCCTTTTCAATGGTTTACATCAAACGACTAAATCATTTTCAGGCGTTTTCATGTTATCCCGTGTAGGTGGGATAATCGAGTCAAGAATAGCTACCCAGGAGAATAAACTTTAGTGGAGGGGGTGTCCTAGAATACGGCGGCTATGTAAAGTGCGTCACTTTTACTCCTGAACGGCGCACTACGTAAGGCGCAGTTTTTTATCCCTGTACACCTCAGCCCACCGGCCCTATACTCGAGTCGTCAATAAATAAGTAACATAACCATTAATTATTGTAAACGTCAAAATCTCATTCGACTCGAAAAAAAAAGCCTTAAAGTGTAAATTTTGTTACCCTGTGAACAGAGTTGTTAAAATGAAGGGTTTTTGAGTTGTTTACAATTATCCATGGATAAAACGTTTAAAACAGGATAAAACAGATGAAACCTACCTAATCTCTCGTAGGCTCAAACTTTCCCTGTTACCGACTATACTTACACTCCTAACCTGTCAAACAATTGTCGTTTATTCAATAAACATTAATATTAACAAGTTTATAAAATTCATAAACATAATATTTATATCATTTATTTATGAACAAATTTGATGATCATATATTTAAAAGAAAACATATTATTCACAACAAATTTATTTAGGTTCGTTTGTTTGTTTTGGTGGCAGTTTCCAATCTCGCCACTAGATAGCAACGTTTTATACAAATGGATAAAAGTGAGGATGTTTTATACATTAACAACCCTGCCTGTGAATACGGGGTAGCTATTCTTGACTTGATTATCCGCAAGTTATCCCGAGCGACTGGGATAACTTTTTTGTCGCAAAACATGAAAATTTTGGCTTAATTTGTATCCTTCTCAATGGTTTACATCAAACGACTAAATCATTTTCAGGCGTTTTCAGGTGTGTTCGTTCACTATTCACACTGAGCGTATGCACGGAGCGTATGCAAGGAAGCGCTAGACTCTCGGGTCATTTGAAGAAACTTTTTAATAAAATTTACTATTTATTTATTGTTATTTGTTTTTTTCAGTTCTTTTGCTGTCTTTCATAATTATTAATTGCTAATTAGTTATGGTGTTGTTATTTTTCTTTCCGAATCCAATGCGTTAGTAAATTTTATCAATAAAGTTTCTTCAAATGGCCGCACGACTCTAGCGCTTCCTTGCATACGCTCCGTGCATATGCTCGGTGTGAATAGTGAACGAACACACCTTACATGTTATCCCGTGTAAGTGTAAGTAATCGAGTCAAGAATAGCAACCCGGGTCCTGCTTTATACCCACTCTATCATACATATTATACGTATGATTGTATGATACTCTGCAAATCGTAATTACCCATCACTGGTAGACAACAGCTCTAAATCACGACCGCTTTGTCGAACACATACCCATTTTCACACATTTTATTTAATGTATATATTTACATCCCGCCGAATTGTATTAAATTTTTTTTCTGTTGAAATATTTTCCAAAGTATATTGAACTTACAATATATTAAATCCTTATTATTCAATTTTTATTGCAATCTTACTGTAATTGTACTTTGTGTGAGTCGATGTGATAAGTACAGCCGGTTAACAGCTAGACACAATTTGTGGGGAATAGGAAAACATGGGAGCTTACCTTTCAGAGCCGATAACTAAAAAAATCTCTATTGACGAGACAGGACAAAATGTAGCGTTTGGTGCGAGTTCTATGCAAGGATGGAGAGTCAGTCAAGAGGTAGATAAATTACCATTTACTTTATTATTTCAATTAATAATATGACAGGCCAGTTAATTGCAAAATTTTTTACTATACTTCCTATTACTGTCGGCTTTAAATTATCTTAAAAGTGCACCAGACATGATCAACCTACTACTTGGTTGGAAATATTGTTCCTATCTGATATGTAACTCATATCATAAAACTTTTAATAATAATACTAATTGCTTAAACATATATTTTTTTAAATCAATTTTTATAATATCAATGAAAGCAGATCGGTATATTTCCCGCCTTTTGAAAATCATGAGATTTATGATCACCCGATTTCGAGAAAATTGAAATAATTTGACTTCATTACAGGATGCTCACAATTGCTGTATAAATTTTGATGGAAACGCCTCATTATTTGCTGTTTATGATGGTCATGGGGGTCATGAGGTTGCTCATTATTGTTCCCAAAAACTGCCTGAATTTATCAAAGAAACAGATGCATATAAACGCGGTGATGTTAGGCAAGCATTGATTGATGCTTTTCTCGGTTTTGATGCAACTCTAACAAAACCAGAAATCATAAAAATTCTCAAAGAAATAGCAGGAACAAAAATATCTGATACCGATAAAGCTGAAACATGTGATTCTGATGAAGTCAGTCATTTACGGATGGAAGCTGAAATGCCACTTGAACAACTTATTGGTCAATATGGACCTAAACCAGATGAACATGAAAATCAAAATTGCCAACAAAAAAATATTACAAGTCCTTGTACAAAAGCCAAAGATAAAGACCCATCATGTTCAGGCAGTTCAATTTTATGGGGCACGAACGAAGCTGATGTCAGCAGTTCAAGTAGTAGCAGCCAACCATGTGCCTCAACATCAGGCACAAATGATACAGTAAAAAACAAAAATGATGAACAAATACTACACTCAACAACAAGTAATGGTGAAGTATCGCATAATCAACACAATGTTGGTAAGAAAGAGGTGATAAAGTCAGAGCTGCCAGACAGTTCAGAAGATGGTAATGAACAAGTATCATCCAAAAATGAAATAAAAATTGAGGCTGAAGTTAGAAGTAATGATAAACTAAATTGTGATATTGATAGCAGTAAAGTTGATGGAGTTTCAAGCTCCTGTACATCTGTGAAAAATGGCAAGGCTTGTCAGCAAGAATCAATCAGTAGTAGTTATCGAAAAACACCCCTGAGACGTGAGTTTATACGACAAATAATGACAAGAGTTAAATTTGAACAATCTGATGATGATGATGATGATGATGATGATGATGATGATGAAGATGAAAATGAAAATGAAAACGATATTGATGATGATAACAATAATCATGATGATGATAATGACGATGAGGATAATGATGATAATGATGATACGGAGGATACGGAGGATCTCGATGATGATGATTCGAGTATGGATGATGAATTTGATGACGATGAAGATGACTATGAATCTGAAAATAACTTTACTATATCTGAAGAACCAGGCTCTGATTCAGGTTGTACTGCTGTTGTTGCACTTCTTTACGGTCAAAATTTGTATGTTGCAAATGCTGGTGATTCAAGATGTGTCTTATGTCGGGATGGTGTAGCACTTGAGCTCAGTTTGGATCATAAACCTGAAGATATACCAGAGATGGAAAGAATTGTTAAAGCTGGTGGTAAAGTTACTGCTGATGGAAGAGTCAATGGTGGCCTAAATCTTTCAAGAGCAATTGGTGATCACGCCTACAAACAAAATACACAACTTCCACCTGAAGATCAGATGATTTCTGCAGTCCCTGATATAAGACATATTTTTATCGATCCAAAAAGAGATGAATTCCTTATCTTGGCTTGTGATGGAATTTGGAACTTTATGTCTAGTTCTGAAGTCGTAAAATTCGTCAAAGAGAGAATCGACGATGCTGGAGATAATATTTCAAAAGTTTGTGAAGAGGTAATATACACTTTATATTATCCACGCTTATGAAATCCTGTTTCATTTTGAATCATTGTAAATTATTCACTGTTATTAATTTGTACTTTGTGTTTTTTTTTTTCTCATTTTAACTTATAGCTTTTTGACCACTGCTTATCCCCCGACACAACTGGTGACGGCACTGGCTGTGACAATATGACAGCCGTAATTGTCAAATTTAAAAATTTAACACCAACTTCAAAAAATAAAATTGAAAAAGACGAAGTTGAAGGTACAAAAAAAAGAAGGGCATCACAAAACCTAGATTCTGATGAATCTGTTACAAATGACAATCAAACTGATGCAGAAAAACGTGCTAAAATTGAAGCAGTTGATAGATGTTAATCCTAATAATGGCAACGGAGGAAAAAAAAATCATTAAAAACTGACACAGTGAAGTCAAAATCGAAAAACTGAAACGATGTAAAGTGAATGTGAGTTAGTTCTTCTATCACTTTTATCCTCTCAGTGAATAATTTTTTTTTTTTTTTTAAATTAACATTTAAGTCAGCAAGTATAAAGCTCTTTTCTTTTACGCCCCTATGCACGACTGTTTTGTAAAATTAAAAAACTAAGAATGGATGTATTGACCGTTACAAGTAAACTTGTAACAATTTGGAGCACATGGGTTGATTTGAGAAAGCAAGGTATTTTTGCAAAATATATTTTAAAAAACAAACAAAATAAAATGAAAATGATAAAAAAAAACCTTAGTTGTAGTTTAAATCTATAATTATAATGATAATTATTATTTACCTACTTGTACAATGGAAATAAAAAAATATCCACCAAAAAAAAAGCCCATCATTAATAAGAGTTTAAATATGGAAAAAATATCAAGATTTTGATATGCACGACAATCAGCAACTATTAAGTTCAATAATATAATTTATTCATTTATTCCATTTAAAAAAAGAAAACATACGTTACTCTTATTATCTAGGTGTATTAGGTATGTAAATAGTTACCACATAAACAAGAATAAAAGAAAAAAGTAATTTTAGAAGATAGAAAATTTCTTTCTCATTTATACAATGAATATTACTTCTTTTGTTCCTTGTACTACTTCAAGTATATAAGGTAAATAACCGTTAGGTAGATGACTTAAATTCTTATAGTTTCTTTATGAATTTTAGTTTTACTTAAAATCGAATTTTTTAATTACTTTTATTTTCACTTTATTTTACGTTATCAAGAACATTCATATAAATAATTAACTGGAAAATATTTTGAAGCCATGAAAAAGGAAAGATGTGCCTTTTGAAAATTAAGAAAATTCTCTACCGATTGTTTAAAAAAAAAAAAAAATGAAAACAACAAAAAAACACAACTGTTTATATATCTTTCCCTTTCATGTATTCCTACTGTAGCTAGTCTTAACAGTACACACAAAAGAAAAAAAAGAAGCGTAACAAAGTTGATTTATCGAAAAACGAGAGGAAACAATATATCATATAAATTTTTATTAGAAGAAAACGTTTATTCAATTCTGGTTTAAATCTATTTCTTTCTAATTAAATGTAAAAATCATGAAAGAAAAGAGTCAAAAAACTCCATTGTTTTTTTTTCGTTTATTGTAAATTCAATTAACTGTAAGATGCTCAATAGTTTCAAGTTGTTCCACTTCTAGTTTTTTTAAAGATTCAAATTCGATTCGTAGTCTCTCAAGTTCCATCGCTTTCTCCACCATTCGAGTCTGCAATTCAAATCGTGACGTTTTATTTTTTTTTTTACAGCTGCAGTATTAAATTTAGCGACAAAATATTATTGATCATAGGTTGTAATAATTGAAAATTTGTTCTAGGCTTAGATTGTTAGTTTTAAAGAGCCTAAAACTTCATCTTTTCCATATATCTAAAATTACAGGTTTATTTTTTTTTTCTTTTTAGTGTTGAAGAAAAGTGTTCTGCCTGTGGGCAGAATCTTAAGAAAATAATGCAAGGAAACAATCGAAAACATTAGTACTTTGAAAATTACAGAACAATTAACTTGTTATTGTCAAAAAGACTAGGAGTACTAGAAGTAAGAAAAAAAAAACGACAAATTATTTTTGATTTTCCACATTGTATACCTGTATTATTTTTTTTTCTGTCTCTCGTTGCTTAGCTACAGATTGAAAAAGATTTCTGGCTCCTATTGTTCGCATTTTTTCTCGTTCTACATCTTTAGCCAAATTATCAATTTGTAATATAAATTCATCTGATTTTCGTTTGAAATCTGTTATTTCTGTAATATGGAATTAAATTTGGTATTGAGCACTTTACTCTCACAAACTACCCAAACATATAGATAAAAAAATGAATTTATCGCAATTGTAGGTAAGTCTATTCAACCTGTATTATATCAAAACTATTTTTTTAAAGAACATACTCACTTGTAATAAAGCTATAGCAGTCAGTTTTTAATTTTTTACTTTGATTCACTACGTCTGGCTCTAAAACGCAGACTTTGCTATAATCATCGATATATAAACCGCATTTTGCTAAAGAATCTGTCATCCTAGAAAAATGCAAACAAGTTCTTGGAAAAAAAATATTTCTACCATGCAAGAAGACTAGAGACCTCTAGTCTTCTTGCTACCATGGAGGTCTACAAGGAGGGTAAACTCCTATGTTAGAGTCATGAAGAATAGAGAACAGGAGGACGAACTCCATAAGCTAAAAATGCGTATAAAAATCAAGTGGTGAATTAGTTTTAAAAATTAAATAAAGAGGGCGAAATAACGCTCTTGGACCACCCAACTGATAGCTGCTAATGTTGTTTGTTTATCAATGTTTTTTATTATTAATTTATATATAGAGTGATCATTTTAATCATTTTTTTTTTTGCAAAATAATAAATTAAAATAATAAAATTTTTAATTAAAAAATAAATAATAAATTGTCAACAACATAACATTGATTCGTTATTACTTTTGATATTACTCCGAAATAGTCAGTCTTGTTATAATGAAGGTAAAATTAGTACATAGATTTAGAAAAAATCTGTAATAGCCTAAGAAAAAAAAGTACAATTAAAAAAAAACAGTTAAATAAAATATTTTTGTATATTTATAGATAAATTATTAAATATATTGTTTAATAAAAAAAACACCAACTTTAGATCATGCTTTAGAGATTGATATGATCAACAATGACAAATAAAAATAAATATAAACATTGCACTTACACATATAAAGATACCATTTCATAGATTATCACACGTACGTGTACTACTACAACTAAAAGTGGTGCAAGCGCTGCAAAAAAGCAATCTACAGGCCAAAATTGAACTAATTCAGCCATTAGTTTTTGGTAGCGTTTTTGGCTCGATAGCCCCATTTAAGTTTGTTCTCTATTCTTCATGGTTAGAGTATAGGCTGTTGGTGAGACTCACGGAATGGAGCAAGTATAGTATATAAACTCGCCGAGCAAGGCGCTCGCATCTGGACGGTTCCACGGTCACGTGTGTTGTTTTTGTGCTTACATTTTGACATGGATTTGTTGTATTATAAAGTATATAATACATTGACAATAGGGATGTGCGATAGTTGAAAAAGAACCGATAATAATATATCGGTGATATTAAAAAAAAATAATATATCGACCGATATATATTTTTTTAACTATCGATATATCGATGATATCGGCTAAAAAATATTATCGATATATATCATAAAATATCGTTAAAATAAAGCAAATAATTTATTTATTTTTTAAAAATTAATTTCTTTATTTAATTTGTTGTCAAAACTACCAATCCATACTTGTTTCTTTTTTATTTTTCATCAATACAATCTGAAATAGAATTGTAATTTTTTTTTTTAAATTTAAAGAATACATTTTATCTAAAATAAAAAAAAATAATGTCAATATCATGACATGCAACTATCAACCATTAGAGTTGAATGCACAAACACCATTGTATTAAAAAATATAATATATTTCAAAATAATAATACATATGTCAACAATAAGTAAATATATATCTAGAATATTTTGGCTAATGATTCAATATACATTTTAAATATAAAAGTAATATATTTTTATGAAAGTAAGATAACGTTGTTTCTATAAATTTTTATAAAAAATTGCCTACAAAAAAAAAAAAGTTAATATTTATTTAGTAAATGTAAGTACCAGCCACATTAAATATTCAAAAAAAAGAGAAAAAAAATAACAATTAAAAGTAAAATAAAACTATAAATAATAATAAAACTGGTAAATTATAAAACTAGTAAAATTACCATTAACTTGGTACAAAAGTGTTTCCACTTGAAACAACATCAGTTGAGACAATCCTAAACAAAATTTATCAGAACATAGTAAAATTAATAAACTTTTTTTTTCATATTCATTATTATCTTACTTTTTTGGTGTTAACGATGAATTTCATTTAGTTGTAATATTTGAATTTTCAGGAGTAACAATCCAACCATTTGGCTTTTCTTTTCTATAGAAAATTTAAAATAAATTAACAATCTTAAAATAATGAATGTGCTATCAATCTACCTCAAAATATATAATGAATTTACCTTTCAGGTGTTAAAGTATATAAAGAAATTGTATTCTATCGATTTGGTTCTGTATCATCGTTCGCCGAAGCCATGCTAAACAAAAGAAAAAAAATAGTTTAACACAACAAAGTTTTATAAAAACTATTAGTTGAAAAAAATTATTTATATAAAAACTGATTAACACTCACTCCATATCTTCATCAATATAATCATAAACATATTCCATATCAAAGATGTCTAGAAAAAGTATAGTTATATTAGTTATAGTTGTAGTTATAGTATGGTCATAGTTTTGTTGTTATATTTTAATTTATTCTGTCTGTATAATAATATTTTACACGCAGGAGTTTAAAAACGTTTTTTTTCTTTATTTTATTATTATGTTATTATAAATGTATATTTATCTTACCCGGTAATTTACCTATTGGAAAATCCATTTTACATATAATTTATAACATTAAAAAATTGTTGATATTTTGTTTTTTAATAAACAAAAAAAAATTTTTTTGTCGGTAACAACGATATTTTCTTGGAAAAATACCCGATATTTTTTAGAAAAAATATCGGATATCGATATATCGGGGTCAAAAAATATCGGCGATAATATATCGATATATATCGATATAATATCGGCCATTAAATATATCGGGGACTATCGCACATCCCTAGTTGTGTGTCGTTTTTGTATGAGATCAGGGTTGTTTATGTATAAAACATAGTTTAAAACATCCTTAGCTACATCTATTTGTATAAAACGTCGCCATCTAGTGGCAAAATTGGGAACTGCCACCAAAACAAACAAACGAACCTAAATAAATTTGTTGTTATTAATATGTTTTTTTTCAAATATATGATCATGAAATTTGTTCATAAATAAATGATATACATATTATGTTTATAAATTTTATAAACTTGTTATTATTAATGTTCATTGAATAAACAAAAATTGTTTGACAGGTTAGGAGTGTACGTATAGTCGGTAAGAGGGAAAGTTTGAGCCTACGAAAGATCAGGTGGGTTTTATCCGTTATATCCTGTTTTTAACGTTCTAAACGTTTTATCCATGGATAATTGTAAACAACTCAAAAACCCTCCATTTTAACAATTTTTTATGTAGGTATATCAATATTGTCAATCGTGGAACTTCAATATTTTTAGGTTGGTACACAAATGTCAATTCAAGAAAAATATAAATACAATACCGGCACCAATGCACAGCCATTTTTTAAGAAATAAATAATTTTGCGCATCTGCGCATACGCGTGCGCTGATGGAGATCACATCAGTGTTCTGAACACTGAGTTCATGGAAGAAAGCACCCATTATTAAAGTCAATGCTTAATGGTTTGAAAGGCCACTTGTAATATTCATTTACTACTGAATAACAATTAATTATATTTTTATTTATAAATTTCTATATTCTAGCATCCATTCTTGCAACGATTTATTGATTCTTTGTTATTTGAAAAATTACAGCATTTATCGCCACAACAGTATTTTAGATATTATTCAAAAATCTTGTTCATAATTGATAGAAAAATAATTCCTTTGCATAAAAATTCAATTGAAAAGTTCCTAAAAATAAATAGTATAGTGCATAGAATAATATAGTAAATATACACCCCTTAAATTGATATCAAACTTCTTAATAAAACTTTAATGGATTAAACAATGAATGAATTTTTTCGATGTATATTCTCGTTCTGAAACTCAGTATTCAACATCGCATTGACATCTTAAAGAGAGTGCGTCCGCCATATATATGGTTGTTAAAATAAAATTTAACATTGAGCAAGATAATCATATATGTAATACTACTATATTGCTAACGTCCTATGTTCACAATAGGTGTGTTCGTTCACTATTCACACCGAGCATATGCACGGAGAGTATGCAAGGAAGCGCTAGAGTCGTGCGGCCATTTGAAGAAACTTTATTGATAAAATTTACTAACGCATTGGATTCGGAAAGAAAAATAACAACACCATAACTTATTAGCAATTAATAATTATGAAAGACAGCAAAAGAACTGAAAAAAACAAATAACAATAAATAAATAGTAAATTTTATTAAGAAAGGTTCTTCAAATGACCGCACGACTCTAGCGCTTCCTTGCATACGCTCCGTGCATACGCTCAGTGTGAATAGTGAACGAACACACCTAATAAGTGGTTTTCTCGGCAAGGCAAGAGTGCGTCCGATATCGTCTTCTTTCTCTTTCTTGGCAAAAAAACAACGAGCGCAACTCAGATAGTGGGGCATTTGGAGTGATTCGGACGACACTTATAAATTATAAAATAACCTCCACTGAGATTACAGGAAAAGAATTATCGTTTATTTTGAATAAAACATATGTATAACAAAAAAAAATTAGCGTGTTGCGAGTACGCGCGGGGGAAGTGAAACTTCTGTCGGAGTAGTTGCATGTCACACTGAATATCTCGAACTAGTGCCCCATGATGAGCGTCACGCGTTGTATGTATGTATGTATGCATGTATGTATTAAAAAAGATGGGCATACGAATGAAATGAAAGATATAAAATTATTTTTCATAAACGATTTCATTTATACGATATTTATTTCAATTATTAGAAAATTAATACATTAACTCTTTACATTTCTATTCCTTGAATCAATGGATCTTCTCAGTCTAATGGAATAACAGAAATTATTGGTTTATGATAACTAAAGTAACTAAGGTAAGTTTTTTACTCTACCCATGCCTAATCGTAATTTGTTATTCATATAAATATAATTTATAATATTTCAAAACTGTATATATATATAGTTAGATAATTTTACATAATTTAACATTGCGAATATTAAATTTTATTTAATAAATTTAATTCATATTTATTAATATTATATATTTAAATTATTTAAAAATATCATGAATATAGATATATCATGTATTTTAGTTTATATGACTGTATATAAATATATATCTATATATCTATGTATTTATTTATACATTTATTTATTTTATATTTATTAATAAAAAGAAATAAATGAATATTACAAAATAGATATATAATATTAAATCGGTCACAACTATTGAATATTGACAAATGCCTGACTCGATATTTGAATAAATATACAAAATCATCATTCATAAGTTGTGAGTTTGCGGCCAATAAATATTATTAAATTCGTGAGATATTGCTTTAAGGTGCTGAATATGTACACAATAGCATCAATAAATTAGTAATTAAATTAACAGTTTTGCGCTTTTGGCTGAAAAACCAGATTTCTAATTTTGTCAAGTTGGTAGTACGGTATATGATTATATTTTTTTTTTATTTCTTTTCTCTCTTGCTCGTTTTTGTTGGCTGTACTGCAGAGTTGACATGTGAATAAATGATAAATATTGCAATATTTTATATTATTACTAAAGAAATGAAATTTTAATTTTTATCAAATCAAAATATTCGATTGATAGCTTATTGGAATTAACGAGTATTTTATTACACATGTTTTCTACGTAACATAAATTCTTTTACACGCTCATTGCCAAACACACATTTTCTATATTGAATGATTTTCTTTTGTTCATTTTCACCAAAAATCAAGTCGGTAATGTTGAGATCTGTGGTAAGTTGTATTGACTCAGAAGATAAGTGAGCTGCTGAACGATATCTTCTTGTTGATAACTTAAATTTCAAATCAGATATGATAATTAAAAAATAATTATTATAAAAATATATTTAAACAAATAAATTTTTTATCAATTTAATTTAATAAACATATATTTTAATAGTTTAATAATAATGAACAATTAATTTAATATTACTTAAAGTCACAGTACAACAGGTATGTTTCATAACTGGTTGTCCTTTTCTTGTACTTATTGATAAAATTTTATTTTTTCTTAATTTCTTTTCTCCATACTTTTTCAAGACTTCTTTTTCAGCTTTTGCTTTTATTATAGCTTGTATTCTGTTATTTTTTTTTCTTTTTTTTTTTTTAAATGCCATTTTCGCTGCAATGTATGCATTTGGTTGATATTTTTTTTCAGAGAAAAAATAAATATAAATTTTAACTACAAATACTTATCATTTTATAATTAAAATATTTATAATTTACTTATACTCTTTGTGATTTATAAAGATTACCATAAAATAAGGTGTCAAAGAGTCGACATCTACTGACACTTCTAATAGTTAAATCAAAATGGTTGGACAACAAGGTTTCTATTTTTAATATAGAAAACATTTTTACTGACGTATTACCATTAGAGTTTCCATCAAAATGAACAAAAGAAAATCATTTAATATAGAAAATGTGTGTTTGGCAATGAGCGTGTAAGAAAATTTATGTTACGTAGAAAACATGTGTAATATAATACTCGTTAATTCCAATAAGCTATTAATCGAATATTTTGATTTGATGAGAATTAAAATTTTAATTTTTTAGTCTATATAATTAATTTTTATTATAGTTAGTGTCTAATAATTATCGTTTACTTGAAAAATTATAGACTTAAGAAAAAAACAATAATAATTTTTACTGACTTTCCAATATTTATTTGATAAAAAACCTTATAAATAAAATTCTCGTGATTCAATCATTTTGTTGGAAATATTTTATTGATTTGACAATATTTCGATTTGAAATTATACGATAACTATATTCTAGGGACATATAATATGTGTCATTGCCAATTCTCGTACATTGCCCTAATAGAACTATAAAACCGTAAATAAACCGAAAAAAAACGTTCACGTTCGGTCGAAAGTTGCGCAAACCAAACCCGAATCAAACCGATGACCGTAATTCAACTAAAATTGAACTAACAATAAACTTTGAGAGAAAATAGCTTTTCTTTAAACGGTTTGAATTCGGTTTTTTCAACCGAGTTTTCTTTTCTTAGGTATATTTGTTTTTTATTTTTTAAATAAATAATTGTCCCCTTTTTTTTCTTTTTAATATTTTACCCAACAATAAGTATTTAATAAATTATCTTTTTTTTTTTGAGTCCATCTCATTCTCTAGCTATTTGTCTATTTAAGAATAATTTACATACTTTTATTTATTGAAAATTTAGAGAAAAATTGTTTAAGAAAATAGATGCAACAAAAAAGATATTTTATCTAGCAGAAATTGTTTAATAAATTGTCGTTTTTTGAGTCCATCTTTTTTTTTAGCTATTTGTTTACTCAAAAAAAATTATCTTGACACAGTAGTAAACAAAAAAACATGTGATTTTGATTTCGGTACTAACTAAAAATAGCGCCGTCAGTGGCCGATAGAGTTACTACATTGCTCCATTTCGTCATCCTCAACAGTTCCCTATTCTAATACATTGTATGACGTCACAGATTACCCTCCTTGTAAAGGCTTGTGTCGACTAGCATAGTTTTTCTAAAAAGTTCTATGGCATAGCGCTTGGGTAGAAATAGTTCAGCCATGACGGCTATAGGGCGCCGTTATAATCGTTTATTGAAATGATTCCAGCTCTACCAACATTCGTAAAATCACAACAAAAAATAATTAAACGCATAACCTTTTTTATTTGTTTACTCTTGTTGACAAATGACAATACGATATTCTGACAGTCAATCAATCTTAAAAATATAATCTTAAGAAAATATTAATGTAGACTGTAAACAACTGTAAACAAAGAATAACAAAGAAGCTATAAATGCCGCTTAAGATATGAATTTCATAGGTGGTGTATGAAAACAGCTGGGTAGCTATTCTTGACTCGATTATCCGCAAGTTATCCCGAGCGACTGGGATAACTTTTTTGTCGCAAAACATGAAAATTTTGGCTTAATTTGTATCCTTCCCAATGGTTTACATCAAACGACTAAATCATTTTCAGGCGTTTTCATGTTATCCCGTGTAGGTGGGATAATCGAGTCAAGAATAGCTACCCTGGTGAGAAAGGCACCAGGTACTTCATAAAGTACTACAAAGCAAGTCCTAAACCATGGTTCAATGAGTTCAACATGAATCGTAAACAAATTGTCATGTTGAACAGAATAAGAAGTGGACATGGAATAAACCTTTTTGCACCCGTAGGGTGGTCGCACACGTATATGGCCAGAGACCGTCACATGCCTCCGAGGAGGGAGTTTAAGACCCATTTTTTCTTTTTGCGTCCCGCATACTTCCGGGGGGAATCTTGGAAAAATCCAGAGCCGGCTACCTGCCGGTAGCTGTGCAACTTAGTTCCTTGTTTTTTTCTACTGCTTTGCGTACACTAACACGGCGCAACGGGAGAATCTAAGTTAACACGGGGAACCTCGGGAAGGTGTGCTCGTTGTGATGGCTTATCAATCACCTCACCGGTTTGTGGGGAGGCTAGAGTCGTTCGCTTTCCCGTTAATTATATATTACAATTTTCTCCGTTAAGAGTTTTCATACTCTGACTAAGCTTTCATAGTTCAGGTAGTATAGCTATATAACTTTTTTAGTGTATTGTACACTTATAAGGTCACATACCCAGTTTCTGAACAGTTTAGGCTAAATTTTTTTTCAAGTGCTTTTTACATTTATAAAAAATGAAAAAAGTTTATGTTTTAAAGTTTATGTTTTAAATAATTATATAAAAAATATAATAGTTAATTTATAATGAATTATTTAATGAACCCCTCTCAAAAGCCTAGTTTCTGAACGGAAAATGAACCAACTTCTGAACGAAAAAAAAATACAATTTTGGTGATAGGAAAAAACAAATCAGAAGTAGTTATAATAGTTGTTAACGATATATTTATTTGTTTTAATATAAAACTTGATATTTTAGGTATTAATTAACTTTTTTTTTTAATAAAAAAATTTTATTATAATTATTTAAATAAAATAACAGCGATAACACTTATGAAAATCATTCTTTTATTTTTTTTAAAGCAACTTGTAATGATTCATCTGTGTATTTATTTGTTTTTTTTTTATTATTATTACTTGTTTTTTATTTTATTTTTTATTTTTTAACTGAAACAGTCGAGAAAAATTAATTGTGTTTACTTAAAAAAGTCGAATAACACATATTTCGAGGTTTAAATAGGAGTTCAACAACTAAGCCAGCTACTTATTTACTATACCAGTTATTGAATTCACGATAATTATTTATTAACTTTATTTGAAAAAAAATTATGTATTTAAAAATTAAAGATTATTTAATTCTGAATCGATTACAATAAAAATATATATTATTATATATTTACTAAATATATATATCAAGAGGCACGGTAGTGCCTCGAGTCAAGTATGAGAAAGGAAATATGACTGTGTGTGTAAGAGTAACTACCGTGACTATATTATACATCAAATATTTTGCCCCCTTCCGTCTCCAATTTTTAGAAATTTAATTAAAATATGATGGATTTAATTAAAAAATATGAGGCTTTGTAATGATCCCATAAATCGATGTCAAGCTTTTTTTTAAAAAAAAAATCAGATTTTTTAGTGGCTTATTTTTTTTTTTATTGAACAATCAAATTAACGGTTGCGATTTTTTGGCTGAAAAACCAGATTTCTGATTTTGTTAAGTTGGTAGTACGGTATAAGATTATAAAATTTTTTTTTTTTTTTTCTCACTTGCTCATTTTTGTTGGCTGCACTGCAGAGTTGACATATGAATAGATATATGATAAATATTGCAATATTGTATATTAAAAATAATAAACATCAAATGATACACCGGTAAAATAATTATAAATAAAAATTAAACTTGATGATATATAAATATAATATAATAATATAAATTTCAAGAAAAACTTTACAAAAAGATGTGATATCTAACAAAAAACAAAAAACAAGTATTTTGTACAAAAAAAAGAGTCAAGTACTCGAAATTGTAGTCAATTTGTAATGTAACTTGTTTTGCCATTAATTAATCTAAAATGTTAAAAAAAAAAATAATAATAAAAAAAAAAAATTATACTTGACCCTGCGTAGTTTTTCCTAAATTAAAAATAAAATTTTAAGCCAACATTATTCAATCTTATGTTTAGCAGGGTCAAGTATAATTTTTTTTTTTTTAACATTTTAGATTAATTAATGGCAAAACAAGTTACATTACAAATTGACTACAATTTCGAGTACTTGACTCTTTTTTTTGTACAAAATACTTGTTTTTTGTTTTTTGTTAGATATATTTATATTTGACAAGCAACAGACAACTCTAGACGTTCAACACTACCACACAACCGAAAAATGGTGTTATTTATAAAGTACGAGTTTCTTAATATTTTTTATTTTTTTCGAGATATTTATAAACTACATTAATTATATACACCGTGTTCATTAGATGAATGAAAAGTTTTTCTTTCATATAAAATTTTTTTTTTTTATGATAGAGTAAACAATAATTAGTAATTGTAACAAATAGACATTATCGTTCAGAAACTGGGCGCCGTTCAACAACTGGGTATGTGACCTTATATATAAAAAAAAAAAAAAAAAAAAAACTAAGGATGTTTTATACATTAACAACCCTGCTAGTAGCTGTCATAGCGAATGTAGCGTACAGCGTGGTTCAGCGCATTGTATATTTATTTCTTATTTTTAATGCGCAGCTTACACATACATTAATTGGGGTCCGTTCGAAAAGTCACTTGAAAACCAGGAAGCAGCGCAGTAGACGAAAAAATATAGGAATAAAATAAACTTAAAAGTAACTAAAAGTTACTGTAGACTATTGATTGTAATAACGGCCATATTGCAGGCCACTCACTTTTGTTACTTATAAAAAGTATTTTTATAATTATTATTAATAATTAAACAATAGAATATTTTTTTGATTTGTAGTTTGTACCTATACAAACTCATGACAAAAAAAAAATCATGCTTACCACAAAAAAATATCAAAAATTTTCTATGATCACAATCTTGAACTTCCGGGTTTCTGAGTGACTTTTCGAACGAACCCTTGGTTTTCGACATTAATATATATATGTTATGTATGTGTAAGCTGCGCATTAAAAATAAGAAATAAATATACAATGCGCTGAACCACGCTGTACGCTACATTCGCTATGACAGCTACTAGCCTCACGCGAGTTGGCTGACATATTCGAGGCGAGTTACTCCTCCTGTATTTCTAGTCTTCTTGATTGTCATTAATAAAATAAAAATAACAAACATGATATGTGCAATATGAAACGGTGCAAATTTGTGGCTCTACTTTTTAATGGTTACAAAAAAATTTTCTCGGCAAGGCAAGAGTGCGTCCGATATCGTCTTCTCTCTCTTTCTTGGCCAAAAAACAACGCGCGCAACTCAGATAGTGGGGCATTCGGAGTGATTCGGACGACACTCACACTATTGTAGTGTTTATTTCATGAATTTCTAATATATTAAATTAGTTTATGTACAATGGTAATTTGGAAATTAAAATAGTATACATAAATTATAAAATAATCTCCACTGAGATTACAGGAAAAGAATTATAGTTTATTTTGAATAAAACATATGTATAACAAAAAAAACAGAAGAATCATTATTTTATTTATCTAAAAAGACCAGATTGAAATCACATCATTATACAACTTAATTTTTTATAAAAATTAAAATTATTATAAAAATAAAATGTTACTATTAATTGTAACAAGTCTGTTGTCCCATAATTTACTATAATTATTTCTAATAACTAAAAAAATGTATTGTTTATATTAACATCAAAATATATTTCGATACAACATAACTATTATTTTTTGACAGGACATATATAATAAAGTGTAACTGTGTACGTGATCTTCCGAATCACTCCGAATGCCCCACTGTCTGAGTTGCGGGCGTTGTTTTTTGGCCAAGAAAGAGAGAGAAGAGAATATCGGATGCATTCTTGCCTTGCCGACAAAGATAATTCTTGTTAGCAATATAGTAGTATTATATGAAGATATCTATCTATCTATCTATATATATAAATGTGAAAATCGAAGCTTTGTCACCTATGTTCTCAGGAACTACTGAACCGATTGCTTTGATTTTTTTTTTAAATGAAAGGGATTTTCACGACGATGGTTCCTACAATAAATTGAATTTGCATAAATTATTTAATTAATTAATTATAAATTGACATATTAATAGCCTGTTACACGCCAGAGTCGACAGGCGGCGCTTTGGTAGCAGGGCTGCTACACACTCACGCAATCAAAGTTAAAGAAAAAGAGAGAACGCCTCATACTAGTGTTGGGTAGTTGGACGGTTTTTGAGTTTAATACTTTCATACCGGTATGAAAGTATGAAACCCTCTATGGCATCAAAACTTTCTACCATACCAATACCATACAAAGCTTTTTTTTATTGTTTAATAAATAAATTATTTTTATATAAACAAATAGCTAAAGAAAAAAATGTAGCTCAGGAAAAGATATTTTATTTTTTATTTTTTAAATAAATAAATTATTTTTTTAAAGAACAAATAGCTAAAGGAAAAAACGTAGCATAAGAAAAAACAATTGGATTTTTATTTATTAGATAAATACATTATTTTTAAATAAACAAATAGCCAAAGGAAAATATGTAGCATAGAAAAAGATAAATAAAAAATAAATTAATTAATTTTTAACGAACAAATAGTTAAAGTAAATAAGATGTAACATAGGAAAAGATATAATTTATATTTTATTTTTTAAATAAATAAATAATTTTCTAATAAACAAAGATGTAGTATAAGAAAAGACATAACTTACTTTTAATTTTTCTATGCTACACTTTTTTCGTTAGCTATTTGTTTATTTAAAAATGATACTGGTGTCAGTAAGATAGCTATCGTAGTCTTTAGATGGTAATGAAATGATAATACTTTTAAACTTGGCGAATTATATAAATATCTATAATAATTTTAGACGTCAAAAGACTCTGATAATGCTACTCTGTGTTGAATTGAAAAACAATTTAATTTTTAAATTTAATAATAAATTCAGTGATTTCAATTTAATTATTATTTTATAAAAAAAAGTGCATAGTTTCACTTTTTTTGTTTTCATTATATTATATAATTTTTACAATAATTATTACTATTTTTATCTATGAATTATTAAAGAATGATACACGGTCAAATGATAATACTACGCTTAGGGTGAAACCGTCAGAAGAAGATCACGATGATCAATCAGCACATGAGCCAGAATTTAGTTATACATATCAATACATATAAAATTTGCGTGTCTGTGTTTCCACTTCCTTACAGAATTTTTCAATCTGTCACATACATATACAGATTTTCTATGTATCGTTATATTCTCGCGCATAAGCTGATTGATCATCGTAAACTCCTTCTGACGGTTTCACTCTATAGATTTTTTAATATTAAAATTATATATTCAAAAGTAAAATGTAATAATAAATATTGTAAGTTATTGTTTAGTTATTTAATGATAATGTATGTCATAGTATACAATTTTATTAATTGATATTGTAAGGAACTAATGTCAGATAAAAAAAAACCTACAACCACCTACATGTGATGATTAATCCTTAATTAAAACAATGTAATCATTTTATCATAATAAAAAATAATTAAAATTTAAACAAAATAATAATAATATTATGTTGTATATTTAATAACAACAATCTGAGTATGCCAACACATAAACAATAATATTATATTATTTACAATATCATTATTATTGAATCATTATAATAATTAGTGTAGGAATTTTTGATTTAATATATGTATTGTTTTTTAATGTGATTGTTGTCATTAAATATGTTCAGAAAAAAAACCGAAAGTTATCTTCAGTATAATGGTGTATTCTGATTTTTCACTTATCACAATATTTTCTTTTTTTTTCATGTTTTTCTTCCAAAAAACAAGGCAATCAGGGTCATCAATATCAATTGATGATCAATTTATAAATAAAATTATAAATATTTATTGAATAATAATGTTTTGTTGTATTATAATAAAAAATGTTAGTGTAAATTCAGTGATGAATGATTTTAAAAAAAAAAATTTTAAAAAACAAAAAGTATCGTTAGATTTATCATTATATAAAATAATAATAAATATATTATTAGTTTTTCGAGTAATTGAATATAAAATTAAATAAATATAGTAGTAGTATTTATTTCTGTGCTTATTTAACTACATAAAACTTTACACATCTTTTTCCTTAATAATTATTATACATATATCTTCTGTCCTTTATACATATATATATTTTTACATTTTTTATTATGTAAATATTGCAATATTGTATATTAAAAATAATAAACATCAAATGATCTACTGGTAAAATAATTATAAATAAAAATTAAACTTGATGATATATAAATTGTGTATGTTACAAAAAAAACTTTACAAAAAGATGTGAT
Source organism: Lysiphlebus fabarum (assembly GCA_011426435.1). Classification (NCBI taxonomy): domain Eukaryota; kingdom Metazoa; phylum Arthropoda; class Insecta; order Hymenoptera; family Braconidae; genus Lysiphlebus; species Lysiphlebus fabarum. The sequence continues at coordinate 155,914 of WSYQ01001286.1, forward strand.
ATCTAACAAAAAACAAAAAACAAGTATTTTGTACAAAAAAAAGAGTCAAGTACTCGAAATTGTAGTCAATTTGTAATGTAACTTGTTTTGCCATTAATTAATCTAAAATGTTAAAAAAAAAAAAAATAATAAAAAAAAAAAATTATACTTGACCCTGCTAAACATAAGATTGAATAATGTTGGCTTAAAATTTTATTTTTAATTTAGGAAAAACTACGCAGGGTCAAGTATAATTTTTTTTTTTTATTATTTTTTTTTTTTTTTAACATTTTAGATTAATTAATGGCAAAACAAGTTACATTACAAATTCACTACAATTTCGAGTACTTGACTCTTTTTTTTGTACAAAATACTTGTTTTTTGTTTTTTGTTAGATACATATATCTTCTGTCCTTTATACATATATATATTTTTACATCTTTACTTACATCTATTTTCACTCATACACTCATTCTTTTCTTTCTACCTCTGTCATTCTTTCAAAAACTCACCCATTCACACACCTCTTCTATTGGTATTTTCTCTTAGCATATTCGCAACTTCTCTCGTCATATCTACGTCTGTTAATCCCATAAAAAGTTAATTAATTTTTATCCCTACTTTCTCACTGCATTCTACCCTTACATTTGTACACACCATTATATGCTCTAACGTTTCCTATTCATATCCACATAGTTTACAGTCCCAATTTGTGTCTCCTCTTTTTATATATCCCTTTTTAAACGCTCTCCCTATATTTCCACATCTCATTCTCGCCCAGCATTTTTTGTCTTTTATCTTAACATTTTTTTCTCCCCAATATTTTTCTTCTACTTCACCTGTTTCTACAAACTTATTTAATTTTGCATATGAACTTTCCAGTATTTTTTCGTTTATTTTCAAATCCTCTTTTTCTTTCCACTTTCTTAATCCATCCTCCATATATAACAATATGTCTTCTCTCATTGCCTCGTTTCTTATCATCTCTTTTGCCTCCACACACTCCATTTTTTTTAACATTTCTTCAAATTCTCTCCCCCATTTCGTCTTATTATTATTCATTATATTTCTACATTCTTCTTTTAGACATACCTTCGGCAGTCTTTCCTCACTCATTCTAATTATTTTTCCTATGTAATTTAGTGCCCTTCTTATTCTTTTTCTTTTTGATGATTCCACTCTTGCTTCTTTGCTCCATATATACTCAGGGTAGCTATTCTTGATTTGATTATCCGCAAGTTATCCCGAGCGACTGGGATAAATTTTTTGTCGCAAAACATGAAAATTTTGGCTTAATTTGTATCCTTCCCAATGGTTTACATCGAACGACTGAATCATTTTCAGGCGTTTTCATGTTATCCCATGTAGGTGGGATAATCGAGTCAAGAATGGCTACCCAGGCGTATTTCTTGCTACATTCAGTGCCATTTTTATCATTCTTGCTCTTGCTCTGTCTACATTCATTCTTTCACCACATCCCCATACCTCCACTCCATACATTAAGGCTGAATGTCAAAATATCAAAGAAAAATTCCCTCTCACAGATTTTGATCAAAGTGGGTTCATTTTTTAAGTGAAATAAAGATCTATTTCATCAAATTTTTTTTGTAATTTTCTATCACGTTTTAACTGAGATAATTAGTGTCAAAGTTGACGACAATTTATCTTTTTAACACACAAGCATAGGGAGTACCGGAACGTTTTCCCGTCTATTGAAAAAACGCTCTCACAGAAAATCTTTATTTTACTACAGCTTATACTTCTTCAAATTACGAAAATTATAAAAAAAAATTTATCAATTTCTGTCACGAACTGTGAATGTTATTAATTAAATCTTACAAAAATTATCACTCATCGGTCGAACATGGCGCACGAAATGTAAACATTTTATTTCTAAAGTGGTATTAGTGTTCGTAAATACAGGCCGCCCACACTCATACAACTAAAAACGCGACAGTAAAGTATAAAAATCTATGACAATGGAGGGTGCTCATTTTTTTTCTAAACTATGGGTGTAAGGGTGCCCTTTCGAACCCAAAGAGTCATCCTACCTTGGAATTGACATTCAGCCTTAATGACATCTCTGCCAACGTCTCATACAAGTATTGGGAAACGCACTGTGGGCGCGGCCAAGCGCTAAACGCAGGTGGCAAAATAAGAAACTAATTACATGCAGTCAAGTATATGCCATTTGTATAGAATTTTATTGTTTATTATAAAAATGTTATTAACTATTGAGTATATACTGTCATGGGCACGAAAAACGAATTCCTCACGAAATTTCCTTGAAGAAAATCGTATTATATATGTGGATCATATTCAAGTATCGGTGTAAAAATTGATTCAAGTGATGAGTATCATGTGTTTTCCACTTGTATACAACTATCTCATCCAAAGGATTAGCTAAAAAAAAAGATGTAACATAGGAAAAGACAAATTATTCTTTATTTTTCAAATAAATAAATCATTTTTTAATAAAAAAATAGCTAAAGGAAAAGTCGTAGCATAGAAAAAGACAAATGATTTTTAATTTTTTAAATAAATGAATCATTTTTTAATTAACAAATAGCTAAAGGAAAAGACGTAGCATAGAAAAAAACAATTTATTTTTTATTTTACAAATAAATATATTATTTTTAAAAAAACAAATAGCTAAAGAAAAAGATGTAACAGAGGAAAAGACAATTTATTCTTTATTTTTTTCAAATAAATAAGTCAGTTTTTAATAAACAAATAGCTAAAGGTAAAGTCGTAGCATAGAAAAAGACAAATTATTTTTTTATTTTTAAATTAAATAAATTATTTTTTAATAAACAAATAGTTAAAGGAAAAGACAAGTACAATTAAGACAATTTTGGGGAAAATTTTTGCAACAGACATTTTAAACAATTTGTAAAAATATTATTTATTTATTAATTTAGCATATATACTGTGTATACCACATACGAATGACTGCATGGAATAGTTTCCAGAAATTTACCACCAGACGTCAGGGCGAATTGTGCGTTTCCCAATACTTTCTTTCTAATTGTGTTTCTCCCCGCTCTTTTTATTACTCCCCATGCCGTGTTCGCCATTCTCCATGTTCTTGATGCTAAAAACTTTGAATTTTCGTCTCATGCCCCCTTGCATGAGAACCAACATCCGAGATATTTAAAGCTATCAACTTCTTCTATCCTATCCCCTTTAAAACTCCACTTCCATTTTACCTTTTCTTTTCTTCCATTCGTGCATCTCATAATTTTTGTTTTTCCTACATTTACCTGTAACTTATCTTCATCCACATATTTTTCTACTTTTTTTAGCATTTCCTGCAACCCATCTGCGTGATCCGCTATTACGGCAACATCATCCGCGTATTTTAATTTAAAAATTTTCTTACTGCCTATCACAGTGCTTTCTATATTTCTATCCTCCCACATTTTATCCATGTCATCTATAAAAATATTAAAAAGCATTACACTCATTGCACATCCTTGTCTTACTCCTTTAAACGCTAGAAACTCATCTGTTAATTCTTTCCCCGCTATTACTCTACATTTCGTAACTTTATATATCCCTTTTATGAACTGTAGCATTTTCCTTTTTATACCCAATTTTTCGATTTTCTTAAATAATAATTTTCTGCCGACTGTATCAAACGCTTTTCTAAAGTCAATAAAAGCTATATTTAATTTTTCTCCTCTTTTTTTTAATTTTCCAAACTAAATAAATATAATTTATTTATTACCATCTGAATGGGCAAGACTTGTTCTTGGTAAGTTTATTATTAGACTAAATTTTAACAACAGGCTTTAACCTGTATTTCTATTATATACATAATATTTTTAGTATTTAAAAAATTAATCTATATATATAAATGTGAAAATCGAAGCTTTGTCACCTATGTTCTCAGGAACTACTGAACCGATTGCTTTGATTTTTTTTTTAAATGAAAGGGATTTTCACGACGATGGTTCCTACGATAAATTGAATTTGCATAAATTATTTAATTAATTAATTATAAATTGACATATTAATAGCCTGTTACACGCCAGAGTCGACAGGCGGCGCTTTGGTAGCAGGGCTGCTACACACTCACACAATCAAGTCCACGTTTGTTTCATTGATATAATCATATTAATAAATATTAGTATAATAATTATTATTAAAGAAAAATCAGAAAAATCAAAATATCAGAAAAACATTAGAGTAATTGAAATTCATCTCAACAAAAAAATTTTCTTTGTAATTTTTTTAATAATATTATTATTTTAGCGATATATGATTATTAATATTATTCACAGATAGTCCTGAAAAACTTATCATTTTTTGTTGATAATTTTTCGTTGAAATTATATTATTAATGTTTTTTGTTTCCTATTATTACAATTCTAATCAGTAAAAATAAAAATTGATTGTCAGAAAATAAAATAGATTAATTTAAAAAGTTTAGTTAGTTATGATGAAACTGAAAATAGCGTTTGGAAAAAAACCACACTAAAAATTATCAATAAGTAATTGAAAATAAGTAACAAGATTGAAACTTTTTATTCAATGTAAATTTTAATAATATAACTATTTTACCGATCATTTGATTGAGTTTTACTAGGCTATTTGTATTACTACATAAACAACACTATTATTGAAACGCGTATTTTTTCATTATCACTGTCACTTTCATTGCTGTTCTCATATTAACTTTGATGACAAAAAAAAAACAAAAATTGTTGGTCTCATAATTAGGTAGTAATTTTATTTTTAAAAGATAGTTCAGATTGCGTCCGATAAATTCGTTAATGGGTCAATTAACCAGCATCAGATTTTACTCAAATTATTTTATTCGATCAATTGTTACATCAAAAATTCAAATAAGAAAATGAATAAATATTAATTTAAATTAAAATGAAGTTACAGCATGAAAAATTTACATAAATATTGAATTCAAATCAAATATTCAATCAGTAAAACATATAGTGTTCACTATGAAAAATATACTGATGATGTAACTGATGATACACCTGGATTAGTAGTGTTTGACAAATAATGTGTGTTGACTCGGAATAATAATTCAGCAAGCCATTGAGTAAATATTTGATTTGAAAACGTACTGACTGTTAAAAACGAAGTCAATGTACGTGTCTCACTAATTCCGCTATTTAAAGACGAAAATAATCATATACTTCTTTCCAGAAAATAATTGATAGAGTTCCAAAATTGTTAAAAAGATATAAAATTAATTGACCACCTATTTCTTTTATCGTTATTAAGCTCTTCGCAGTTTGAAAAATGATAGCCAAGTTGATATGATAATTAAAATTCCATCGATTAAAAATTAACGATAAAAACTGTAAAGTTAGAAATATAAAGCTTATTTGGACAAGTCAGACTAAATTTTTTTGAACAAATGATCATATTGAATAGCAACTCTAAAAAAATGATATAAATCCCGAGCAAAGCCGGGTGAAACAGCTAGTATACCTATATAAACTATTGAATTAATAAATTGTTAATTATAATTTTTGTTTGTTTGTTTTAAATTCTCTAGAACAAGAAAATTGTCAAGATGCAGCTAAAGTATTTTTTTGACACATCACCAGATCTTAGCGAGTATAAAAAATTTGCTAAAATTGAAAAGGTATTAGTAAAAAAATATATATGGTTTAAAATTAAATAATATTGTTTATAATCTTGTATTAGCAAGTATGTATATTATTACAAACAATAAATTAACTAGTTCAATAGTTTTTAGTGAACAAAAAGACAGAATTATCTGTATTAACATAAAATATTGTTACAAATTAATTAAATGAAAAAGATTTAGAAATAAAATGATATAATATATAATAGTATATATATAATGATTAAATATATCTAATACATAAAAATCTCGTGTATCGCTGTTTGTCATCGAACTCCTCCGAAACCGCTTGACCGATTCCCTTGAAATTTTCCATGGATTTTCCTTAGGACTGAGAATCGATTATAAACTATATTTCAACTCTCTAATTTATAAGGGTGGTTCACCATTAAGGGAAAATCAGAAACCCTACTATACACCATCTATACTTTATTCATAAATACATACGATGGTCGAAAATGCAGTTTTCATCCAAATAGTTATACGAATAATATATACATATAATATTTGCATCTAATTAGCTTAAGGTTGACCGAATCAAAATAAACTATTATATGGATTCTATTGGAGTTTTTTTGGAGAATATTGAAATAAAGTTAATTTTTTTTAAGAGTTCATGGTTTAATTAATATTAACTAATTAAGATTTAGGGGCACAGGCAGCCTGGATTTTTTTAATTTTCAACTTTTTCAAGTTATTTTTTTTTTTAATGGATAGATAATTCTTAAGAGACTTAAAAAATGCAAAAAAATTTCATTGGGAGTTCTTCAATTAATTTATGAAAAATATTATAATTTTTAAATTGTTGCTATACGCTGATCAATCATTTCGGTCAATTGCGCATTCCTATACTTCTAAACCCTAGCATGGATGTGTAAAAATGTGTTTATAATCAAATATGTAATTTTTTTTCCTGATTTTAAAGACTAAATTATCAAACAAAAAATATAGGTTTGAATACTTTTTTCAATTTAAATAATAGGTAAATACGTTTTTTTGAGAGTAATTATAAAAATAAAGCTGTTACACATATACACGTCTACACATACATGCTAGAGTTAGGAAGTATAAGAATGCGCAATCGACCGGAATGATTGATCAGCGCATAGCAACAATTAAAAAATTATAATATTTTTTAATAATTCATTGAAGAACTCCCAATGAAATTTTTTTGCATTTTATAATTTTATAATTCTTCAAAGAATTATCGATCAATTAAAAAAAAAATAACTTGAAAAAGTTTAAAATTAACAAAATCCAGGCTGCCTGTGCCCCTAAATCTTAATTAATTAATATTAATTAAACCATCAACTCCCAAAAAAAATTAACTTCACGCCAAAAATCTCCAAAAAAACTCCAATAGAATCTATATAATAGTTTATTGCGGTTCCATGCGTATTTTTATATGTATAAATATTTATATAATATACATATTCGCTCAAATCATATGTTGACTGTATATACACAAGTATATTTTTTTTACATTTACTGCAGATATTTCAGTATAATAATGATGTGAATATTTATTTTTCTTTGTAAATATTAATTATTCAATTTTGTCAAATTGAAAAGTTGATAAAATGAAATAAGTTAAGTCAAGCGCTACGTCAAACCTATAGTGTTTTGTAGGAATATTTAATATCGTAATAAAACGACTTCAAATTTTAAAAATTGTGTTTTGGAAGAATTTGTATGATGAATTATTATTACTTTTTTTTTGAATACTATTTGAGAATAATTATAATTCAAAATTATTTACATCTTAAGTTTTGTCGTTCATTTACAAAGTAATTCAAACAGAGCCAGAAAATTTAAAATTAAATATCACTATTTCTTCAATAAAAAAATTAGTATATGACCGAGAAATTGGTCATAATAATTCAAATAAGGCCCACAAAAAGAAAAAAATTCATGACCATTTTCACCCACATTTCGTTGAATAAAAAAAAATGATAAGCCCAAAAGACCAAAAAAAAATATATTAAACTGTATAAAGGGAGTATCTCCACGCAAATAGAAATAAAAAGTTTAGGTCACAGCACTGTAAGAATTAAAACAAAAAGTCTATGTTGGAGCCCGAAATTTTTGCTTGATATTGTACAAATTTCAGTCAACCACTATACTTCCAATTCTGACGTTGTTTTTCTGAGATAATAAATGTCAAAGTTGACAATTTTAGTAGGGAAACAGGGCCGATTCTATTTTATCCCTTAAATAATGAATTAATTAAGGGTTGAAAAAAAAATAAAAAAGAGTTAAGGGATGTTTTAGGGGTAGTAAAAGTGATGTGTAGGAGAGATGTTAGTGAGGTAAGAGGGGTATTGAGATGAGGGGTTGTAGCTAAGATGGGGGGATGTTGGATTGCGAGTATGGAGATGGGGGGTTGGGGGGTGGTATGTGATGTTGGTCATTAAAAATTTTTTTTGTTGATATGATGAAATTTATTTTTTAATAATCTATGTATAATAAATAAAATTGTTTATGAAATAATAAAATAAAATAAAAAATATTATAAAATATGATTGGATGACCCTGACACGTGAACCCAAAATATCAAGTTACGCATTGAGTAACTCAATACGTATTTATATACATGCATATGCGTAACACAGGGCCCAGCAGACCACGTGTTGTATAACGTATATAGTGTTTTCACAATTTGACTTTTTTCTTTTAACAAAGAATTTAATTGTGGGTCCATATATATACATTTAAAATATATATTTCAAATATATATATATATATATTTTTTTTTTTTGATGACCTATAAAATTCAATCTGAGAAAATAATAAAGTTGACTATTTTATTTTTTATTTTTTCTCTGTCTAGCACTGCTGCTAGGGTAGAGTCAAATTTTTATTACTTCTTGAATAAACAAGTGCATCAGACTCTATATATGCTATATGCATAATAATTATTCGTTTTAAAAAAATTTTTCTTTGTCAATCCCAATAGAAAAATATTTTCTTTTTCATTTTTTTCATTGAAATAAAAAAAGTATATTTTTTTTTTTGAGGGATTTTAAAAATTTTTAACTCAATCACACCCTTAGTTTATTCGAAACTGTTTGTTGGTGACAGTCGAAGAAAAGAAAAAAAAATGGTTCAATTAATAAGTGAAATACGAAAATTGAATAGAGAAGTAAGTATAATGAGTATTAATAATTCATTTATTGTTTTATTACTGTGCAAAACGGAATGTGTTTTTGATGTTTAAGTGATTTTAATTATTTATTATATCTATTCTAGAGTTTGGAATTACTGAATACCATGACCGCTATTGAAAAAGTCTTAGAGTTATTTCAAAATAAAAATACTGCTAATGAAATTGTTTTTTTGCCAATTAGTAAAAAAAACTGTTTGAAAAAGTAAGTATTCTATCAATTTTTTCTTGGCTCGTTCTTTGGAAATATTGAGTTATTATATTTTATTTTGTATAATTTATTTTTCTAGTGTCGTAAAATACAAGCTGAATATACAGAACAAAATTTGCGGTTAACATGTGAGATCTTGAAAATAATTAAAAATGAAGAGTTGCAGTGTAAATTTTATGTAGATATAGATGATGAAATTAAATATATAGAGTGCCAAGTGAGTGTTATTAAATAATTTTCATTCTCTTAAAAAATGTGTGACAATTATAAATCATCATTATTTTATATTTTAGCGTCAAATACTTTAAATGCATTTAAATGTGGTCCGTAGAGTGATTCACACCTTCAGTAAAGACAGTAAATTTGATTATTCAAGAAAGAGTTTGATGAATGCTGTAAGTTTCCATTATTTTTAATATATTGAATATTTTTATTTAACAAGATTTTTTTCAATTATTGATTTTTATATCTAAGATACAATTTATCGCTGAAAAATATGGAGACAATAGACAAACTTCAAGTTTAATGAGACAAACACTAAAAATGCGAGAAACGTTACATCAAATTGAGAAACAAGAAGAAATAAAAAAAGAACAAAACAGAAGACAAAAAAGTTTAAAAAGAAAGCGTGATGTTGAAGATGTAGAAATAAATAAGATAAAAGAAGAGTTAAAATGTCCAAGTAAGTATCGAAACAAATAAATAATAATAATATTAGAAGATTTATCTCTTTTATGATATATGAAAAATAATTTTTTGTTTCAGGAAAATCTGAACGCATAACGAGTGCCCCATTTTGGTTAAAGGATTTTGTGTGTGCTAAAGTGTGATTTTATCGAATAATTGTGTGTGTATGTTATATTAATAAGAAGTAAAAAATAAATAAGTAAAGACAAAAAAATTTTTTAATGTATTATTTTTCAATAATATTTGGGGTAGGCCCAAAAAAGACGGCCAATATTTTCAAACGAGTACTCTTTTCCAATTATAATATCCGGTTGAAAAGCTCATTTTATTGACTTGTTTAAATTTGTTTTTTGTTTAAAAAAATGTTTTTCTCACTTCATGACCATAAAATAAAATAATATTTATAATATTTATAAATTAAATCGTTTATTTAGAAAACTTATGTCACGGTCAATCACAAAGGCAATAATTTTTTATTTCTTATGAAATATAAATAATTTTTTATTTTTTCAAATATAAATAATGTGACTAATTATTTTATTTTAAGTTTACCAAAAATGTTCCATTAAAATATTAAAACTATAATAATTTTTAAATAAATAAACTATAACCGTTAGCACTTTGCTTACAAAAATTCTGTGCATCATTAAAATTGAAAAAAATATTTTAATGTTCATGGACATAAAATTTATTCTAAGAAAAAAATTATAATAATATAATATAAACAACAAGTCTTAATCTCATTCATTAGTAAAAAATCTTTTCACTGTTAAGCATTGTTTTTAAAAAAATTTTAATTGATAAAAAATGGATTCAAGCAAGTGTAAACGGTTAATAAAGATAATGGAAAAAGCTTGTAGAGTGATTAAAACACGAAATAAAATTGAACAATGGATTAAATTTGGGAAAAAAAATATTAAATTATTAAGAAAATTGTTAAAAGTATGGACTTTATCTCATGGTCAAAAAATATAAATCCAAACCACAATAATACAATTACAATCAATACTTGAACAAATGAAAGATAAAAAAAAAGCTGGTACTGGAATTGGTAACAATAATAGAAAATTAAAAGATAGAGTAAAGTGGGTCGATGTAGACTCAATATTTCAAGGACACATGCGAACTGGTGTAGTTATAAATTTAAAACACATAGATTTACGATATTTTTTACAAGATTCTAAAAAAATAACTACTATTCGCATAAAAAATATATTAAAAAAAGAAAATAGTTTAAAAGTAAATGGCATTTTATCATGTAAATTTCAAGTTATGAAAAGTAATGAAATTGTTGAAGAAACAAAATATTTTAATACAAAAAATAATATAATTTTGCAAACAACTAATCTAAACAACTGGTTTGATAAAAATATAATTGACATACTTTTTGTAAAAATGGAAGAATTTCAAGAAAGAGATTCAGGTTGGACAATGAAAGAAATAATTAATTTAACAATAAATATAAATTTGTATGAACCGATCAGAGGAGGGTTAAATACATATATTGAAATGCCTCAATTTATAAAAAATAAACGTGCTGTAATAAATATACACAATTATGATGAATATTGTTTTTTATGGTCAGTAACAGCAGCATTACATCCAGCTAAAAATAACCCTGAACGTGTAAGTTCATATCCAGACTTAAGAACTATACTAAAATATGAAGGCATTCGATTCCCGATTGCATTAAAAGATGTACCAAAATTCGAGAAAATTAATAAGTTATCTATCAATATCTATGCGATAGAGAGTAAAAAAAAAAAAGAAATAGTACCTATTTATTTGAGTCAATTTAAGTCAGATAAAAAAACAATCCATTTATTAATTTTAAATCAAGAAGCTGTCAATAAAAAAAATAATAATACGTATAACACTAGTAATGATAACAATTTTATTGATGATTGTATTGATGATAATAATTATGATGGTTATAGTGATAATGATGACAATAATTTTAGTGATATTTGTGAAAGTGATGTTGACAATGAAAAAGAAAAATTCCAAGCAATTTTCCATTTTGCATTGATTCGCAATTTATCAAGATTAGTAAGTTCACAAGTATCAAAAAATGGACATAAATTATGGTTGTGTGATCGATGTTTATGTCATTTTAAAAATCAAAAATCTTATGAAAATCATTCCGATGATTGTTTAAACCAAAATACTGCCAGAATGATAATGCCAGATCGAGAAGATAATATTTTAAAATTTAAAAATTATAAATTTAAAGAACCAGCACCCTTCTCAATCTATGCTGCTTTAGAATGTATCCTTCAACCAGAAGCTAATGAAAAAGATTTACATATACCATATAGTGTTGGATATTATTTGCATTGTACTGTTACAATAAGGGTAAATCAACCGGGGAATATTAATTAATTCGCACCAATTAATTTACTCAAATGTGTGCTTTTAAAAGTGTGCCTGCATTTTAGTCTAGCCATACGGCATATTCGACAGGGATTCTAGCACATGAGAAAACGGACGGAAAGGATGTTAGATTGTTACTTGAATAGGATCACGTAAATTAGACAAATAATAAAATAAAAGAAAATAACAATAAAAGTTTATCACTGAATTTAATGCTTTGAATGTATAAAATGGTTGATGTTAATAATTCACAAATTTTAATATTTAATTTATCCCAAAAGATTGAATATGACACAAGTTAATAAAACAATTAACTCTTATTATTACTTACAACGTTGGTCATTATTTTAGAGCGTATACAATAAAATTACTTTACAAAAATGTGAGTTGGATTCAAGCGTGGTAGCGTTCACTGACACCTGTGATCTCCACGTTTTGCTGATTGTAACAATTTTCGTTTTAACACTGATTTTGAACTATATTTTTATTGATTGATTATTAATATCTAGTTCTTTTGTTTGAACTAGGTACATTGGTAAATGATGAATTATTTAAATCGATAGCAATGCTTGATCGATTTTAAATACTCAAAATGATTCTAATTAATTTATTTAAATTAATATTCAAGAAATTATTATATTAAATATCTTGTAATAATTTGCTTGTTAATTATAAAAAGAAATGAAGTAAATATTTTAATTATTAAATTAGATGCAAACGGATAATTAAAACTTAAACTTGAACACGTGATGATTTTAAAAAAAGGATATATAATTTTATTACCAATGTAGAGTTAAAACGTTAGAAACAGGAGAGAGATCCGAACTCTCTCGCTGCCAGAACTAGAAGAAGGATCTAAACTTAAAATCTATGTTTTGCAAAAAATAGTTTCGCCTGAAGGTAGCTACCCTTAAAAACGGGGCCTGACTGTAGAGTTAGAAGAATCCTATTATTTCGACAAAGGTGGCCAGATTTATTATTGATATTTAAAAGTAGTAATTATAATTTTTTTATAATATTTAATGACGACCGCAGGTTGTAACAGTACATATGATAATTCAATATCTTAATTTGTATTTAATCGTAGTGAAAAATGTATAGAGTGGTTTGTTAATGAACTTAAGAGGATGATAACAAAACAAGTGAATGATATTTTAAATAATCCAGTTCCGATGGAAAAATTAACTCTTCAACAAGAAATGAATCTTCGTTTATCAAAAAAATGTCATATATGTGAAAAACCATTGTTAAATGAAGACTTGATAACAAGAGATCATTGTCATATTACTGGTCGCATTCGAGGCTTAGCACACTCAAATTGTAATTTACAATATCAAAATAGTCATGTAGTACCAATTTTTTTCCATAACTTAAGTGGTTTTGATAGTTTTTTTATTATTAAATCATTGGCTAATCAGTTTGGAGGTTCAATAAAGCTTTTACCAATAAATAAAGAAAAATACGTATCCTTCACTAAAGAAGTTAGATATAAAAAACCAAATGCTTCCAAATATACTTGTATACATTTAAGATTTCTTGACTCATTTAAATTTATGCCTAGTAGTCTTGACAAGCTTGCATCTTATTTAGATGATTGCGATAAAAAAATAACTCGAAAATATTGTAATAGCGAAGAAGAATTTCAATTACTTGAACGAAAAGGTGCTTATCCTTATGAATATACAAACTCTTTTGACAAATTGAATGAAACATCATTACCATCTAAAGAAAAATTTTTTTCCAAGTTAAGTAATGAAAATATTTCGGATGATGATTATGAACATGCAATAAAAGTGTGGGATACATTTAATATTAAGACATTAGGTGAATATAGTGATATCTATTTGCGAGCTGATGTGCTTTTATTGGCTGATGTTTTCGAACATTTTCGTAAAAACCGTATGTCAAATTATGGTTTAGATCCAATACATTATTATACAATACCAGGTTATTTATTCGATTGTATGTTAAAATGTACAGAAATAGAATTAGAACTTTTAACTGATCCTGAAAAATATTTATTTATTGAAAAAGGAATAAGAGATGGAGTTGTACAATGCACAAACAGGTATGCTAAAGCTAATAATCGTTACATGCCTGATTTTGATACTAATTTAGATGAATCTTATATAATGTACTATGAAATAAATAACCTTTATGGACATTTAATGATGAATTATTTACCATACAAAGAATTTGAGTGGGATGAAAATAAAAATATTAATGTTCTTTTGATTGCAGATGATTCAGACATAGGATATGTATTAGAAGTAGATTTAGAATATCCTGAAAATTTATTTGAAGATCATCGTGATATTCCTCTCTGTCCTAAACATCTGGTTCCACCAAACTCGAAACAAGTTAAACTCATGACTACTTTATATCCAAAAAAAAATTATGTTATCCACTGTAGAAGTTCAAAACAATATTTAAGCCTGGGTATGCAATCAACGAAAATTCATAGAATATCAAAGTTTAAACAAGCTCCTTGGTTAAAAAAATACATTGATTTTAATACACAAAAAAGGCAAGAATCGACTAACTCATTTTGTGTGTTGATATTTAAATTATTAAATAATGTTATATATGGTAAAGCTATAAAAAATTTACGTGAAAGAAGAGAAGTAAAAATGATAACGAAATGGGATGGACTTTATGGGGCATAATCATTATAGCAAAACCAAATTTTCATAGTAGTATGATACTCGGAGAGGATCTTGTTGTTATTGAAATGTCTAGAGTAAAAATAAAATTTGACAAACCAATTTATAAAGGGTTTTCAATTCTTGAAATTTCTAAATTTTATTTATACGATTTTCATTATGATTATGTCAAAAAAACTGACGAAAATTCCGCTAAACTTTTATATATGGATACAGATGCTTTGGCTTATTTATTCACGGTGCCAGATATTTATGAATGTATGAAAAAAAATTTAGAAAAATTCGATACAGCTGATTATCCAGAAAATGATCTTTTTGATATGCCATTAGTAAATAAACGAAAAATTGGAGTTATGAAAGATGAAAATCAAGGTAAAATTGTTACTGAGTTTGTAGGTTTACGTGCAAAAGCTTATAGCATGAAAATATTGAATGAAGATAAAATTATAAAAAAAGCCAAAGGCGTAAAACGATCTGTAATGAAAGAAATTGAATTTAACGACTATTAAGAGTGTTTATTTAATCATAAAAATTTAATTAAAAAACAATATTTAATTCGAAGTAAAAAACATATAGTTCATACTATTTTACAAACAAAATTAGCATTAATTTGGCAAGACGATAAAAGAATTTATTAGAAGATAATGGCAACCATGGGGATATAAAAAAATAACTAATACTTGAATATAATATATAATTGGTTTTTTATTTCTTTATACTTGTATATGTTTTTTACATTTTTTATTACATTTGTTTTATTAATATAAATATTATTTATTTGTCATTCTTTTTTCTAAAAAATGTATCGATGAAAAATTTCTTGTCATTATTGTTGGAAATTTTTTTATTAACCATTGTTTCATTTTGTACACATTTTCAAGAGCACAATTATAATTTTTACAAAGAGTATGCATTTCAGCGTGTGAAAAAGGTGCTTTTTCTTCTATTTTACTGAATTCTGGAGCACCTAATTCTTGTAAATTAAATACAAATCCATTATTTGTTCTTTCCCATACACGACTTTCAAATTCAATAAGAGCTTTCATTCATTCACCATTTACTATAATAGGTCCATGGTAAGCTACATAATCTTCTATTTTATAAAAAGTATCTTCATAAGGCGTGTCACCAAAACTCCAAGGTATTCCATGAACTTCCGATTCACCCCATAAAATTCCATTGAGCTCTTCTTGCGGTAAATCTGTTCTATCATATTCTTCTTGAAATATAAAGCAATTATCTTTCCAATTTGTATTGTCAGATTCATCATTTAATTTTAAGATCGCCAATTCTTTAAATGAAAGCGAATCAAAATTATGAGGCTCTCAAGTCCCTTGCACATCAAGAAAACAAACCATGTCTTTATTATTTCACTGAACTGTTGACGATCAAATCTGAATTCGTACTGATTGCATTCACAAATAAAAGTATATTATAACATGAAAATTCCCACTTTCAAAATTAAAAATATAATTATAGGTCAGATTTATCAATCCAAGAATTATGTTGTGAATCAAATCCTAAGAATTTACATAAATATTTATTTCAACGTTTTTTTTAAATTTTTTCAACAAGATAAATATCTGAAAATTTAAGATAAATATCTGAATATTTTACTGAGGTTAATTCTTCTTCATAAAAACCTCCTTCAATTGGATTATTTTCATAGTCTATAAGTTTATAGGTTATAGGATCAGTGCTTTTGACTTCCTTAACAGTAAAAATTTCAGTAGTAAAATTTGGAGGATATCCTTTCTCAAAAACATTTTTATATTTGCTCATACGAACTTTATCACCGACAAAAAATTTTTTTTTTGATTTTCTTTTAATTTAAAAATTTTTATAAATATTAAGCAATATTTTTTTTTCATTAGCTGAATTAACATCTATTGGTTCCATTTTTATTGTTCGATGTTTTGTATTATTATAATGTTGTAATAAATTCGATAATATTTTTTGCCATTTATAAGAACCTTGAATAGTAAATTTTTTCCACATTAGATTTTTTAATGTACGATTGAATCGTTCAACAATTGATGCTTTTAAATTACTATATGAGTGATATAAATGTATGTTATATTCTTTCATTAAGGTTTTGAATTCATTATTCCAAAATTCTCGTCCTTGATCAACCATTAATTTTTTAGGAATACGTTTTTGCATTAGTACAGATTTCATAGCACTCGTGACATCTTTACTATTTTTCGACTTTACAGGAATCGCCCAAGCATATTTTGAAAATATATCTATAATTGTAAGTAAATATTTATAACCATTATTCTCGGAGGATTAAGGAATCATTTCAACAAGATCAGCTTGCCATGTTTCGTCTAGACCCCTTATATCTACATGGCGTCTGATATAATTTCTACGAGCTGGTCTGTGAAGCTCTTCAGCTACTTGGGCTTTTTTGTTCTCCATTAATTATTTCTTTTAATTCTTTTATTCGAAAATCAATTTCGAAAATATTGATTGTATTTTTTTCAGAGTTTTCTCGAATATTATTTTCTAAATAGAACAATTTATTTTTTAAGTTTTCTGTGAAAATTTTCAAGTCTTGGTTACCTTTTTCTAAAATATCTAGCTTATTTTCTATATTTTGTAACGAGCCAGCAAAGATTTGATTTTCAATTTTAAAATTTTTATCCAAATTTTTAATTGAATTTACGATTGAATTTTTGTTTTCAATCAATTCAACTACTTTTTTATCAAGCTGATATATTACATCAGCATTACGTGTGGCAAGGTCTTGTACTGATTCAATAATAATAGATTGACTATTTTGATTAGTTTTTAAATCAGATTTAAGAGAATCTATAAGCGTACTATTAGTATCAGCTGTACCTCTTAAAGATGTCGTTATTTGATACAAAGCTCGTGTTTCTTCTTTCACAATATTTCTAGTCACTTTCACTGATGCAGCATCCCTATATGCAACAGGATCGGCAATATTACACAATCTTCGAAAGCCTTCACCAGGAGGTCCACGCGTGCCTGTATCTTTTATTTTACTTTGTATTAATTGATGCCCGAAAACATCGATACTCATGTTTGGTTGACCGATGAATGAAAACCGAATAAATTTGTTTAATGTACATTAATTAATAGATTATTTCAGCCTCCTTCAGTTCTTCAATGATTGAAATTATTTCATTATCATTTCCATGAATTCCAGCTGCTTGAGACGCTATTAAAAGTCTAAGACGATTAATTAGTTCGTTAGGATCATCCCAATAGACATAATCAGTTGCAGGATTCCCAGTTGTTTTAAATTGAGGTAAACCTGAACCTTGATGTGTCATGGATTCAATAAAAGGTGCAATATATTTTTTATATTTTTCATTTTTCTCAGTTCGAAAATCACTTTTAGGATCATAAAATTTATGGTGATTATTCGTTAATTTTATCATTTCAATAAAATTTTTCTCATCATCATCGTTGATTAATGACGTTTCAGGATTGTTTTTTAATAATAACTCTAACAAGCCTGGTGTTTCATGATATACAGTGTTACAATATGGATTTTATTGTCTTTAAAATCAATTTTCGAATCTCCAAATTTAAGCATATTGTCTTTTTTCAGTTTCCGAATACTATATCCACTATCTACAGACTTTTGTTTGTTCAGTTTTTTCAAATATTCTTGAATTTTAATTGGTGATAATTTTTTTTTCATAGGAGTAGATTGAATTGTCTCACTTAAATTATTATCAGAATCTAAAGCACTTGCGAATGATGAATCAGCTATTTCATCTTCTTGATAATTATCATCCTCATCATCGGTCAATAAATCATTATCATATTTTTCAACTTTTTTATTTCATTTGGTATCTTTGTATACTCATCTTTGATTTCTTGTTTTACATTATCTTTATTATTTTGATTATTATTTTGATTATTATGATTTGATGCTTCAACTAATTTCTGAAGTGGTGTTACAATAGGTTTAAATACATTGTTTGAAATATCATCTGATGCTTCTTGTCCTAATTTTGGAATTTTATGCTTTTGTCTGATAGCATGACTGGTTTTAGAGATTTCACTTAATAATTTTTTCTTTTCATTCAACTTTTTATTGTCCATATTGATGTTTATTACTTGACATCTATGACAATACTATTGTTAACATAATATTTACTCTGATTTTATACTTATATAACAATCGAAGCCTTTCCTATATCGACCATTATTAAGTTCACTATCTATATCAATTACAATAAATCCATGTTTGTCATCTTTCCAAAATGCGTAAC
This sequence comes from Lysiphlebus fabarum, assembly GCA_011426435.1. Taxonomy (NCBI): domain Eukaryota; kingdom Metazoa; phylum Arthropoda; class Insecta; order Hymenoptera; family Braconidae; genus Lysiphlebus; species Lysiphlebus fabarum. The sequence goes on from WSYQ01001286.1 coordinate 174,863, forward strand.
ATAAATTTTTGAATTCTGTGTATGTCATATCTGTATTTACATGATCAAAATATATTCGTTTTAAATTAAAATCATCTTGTTTGAAAAGAACTAAAAAATTTGCATTATCTCTAATTAAATATTTAGGTATTTGCGCGTAAGTTTGGCAAAGATAAAAACAATCTACGTTTTGATGTCTACCCATACAAAAAAAAGCTCTAATATTATCTCGTTTTTCACATTAAACATCATCAAAGATCATGACAGAGTTTGGTTTTGTATCTTGAGGTTGAAGTACTTGTTCATGCTGTGTTTTTTTCTTGTTTTTTTCAGTACTATCTCGAATTAGTTCATCGAAATTTGTAACTGGTAATTTTTTATTTTGTTTATTAAATTTCATTGTGTAAGTTAGAGCAAGTCTTGTTTATTACTAAATGATATAACTATAAGTACTTGTTCTTATAATCTTTTTCATCAGTTACCTTTGAACTATGATTGAGCATAGACGTCAAAAAGGAAAAGGCATTGTGAATAAAATTATCAATAAACTTCCTTTTGAGTTACATCTTCCAAAATATAATTATTGTGGTCCTGGTACTAAGTTATCGAAAAGATTAGAACGAGGTGATCAAGGCATAAATCCATTAGACGAGTCGTGTAAAGAACACGATATACAATACGAAAAAAATAAAGATAATTTAGTTGCTAGACATCAGGCTGATAGAGTACTTGCTGAGAAAGCTTGGCAACGTGTACTTGCTAAAGACTCTTCTATAGCCGAAAAAGCAGCTGCTTGGGGAGTAACTAACGCTATGAAAGCAAAATTAAAAATGGGTATGGCATTAAAAAAGAGAAAACGAACCGAAAAAAATAACAAAAATAAAAAAAAAAGACCATTGGTATCATTAAAAAAAATTATCAGCTTAACAAAAAAATTAACTCAACCTGGTAGCGATCCTATAAAATCAGTTATAAAAGGAGCCCGTGATGCTGTAAAAAAGTCTGGTGGTAAAAAAAATGTTCGTTTACCTTGTGTTTTACCATTACCAGCTAAAATTGGTGGTTTTTTACCTTTTTTAATGCCCGTTTTTGCTGGCCTTAGTACTGTGGGTGCTTTATCAGGTGGTGCTGCTTCAATAATGAAAACTATCAATGAAGCAAATGCTGCTAAAAATAGACTTGAAGAAAATAAACGTCATAATGTAAAAATGGAATCAATTGCTTTGGGAAATGGTATGTTCTTACAACCTCATAAAAAAGGATTTGGTTTATTCTTGAAACCATCAAAAAACGTGTAAAGCTACCACACCGAGCCTTGACCGATATTGATCTTATAAAATATGCATAAATTTTCAAAATTCCAAATTTTCGTGGTGTATTTATGAGAAATCATTTACCTAAATCAGGGCCTAAAAAATATGAGTCATCAATTATTAATCTTGATGTCAAAGATGGTCCAGGAACACACTGGGTTGCATATAAAAAGAAAAATAATGAAGTTATTAATTTTGATAGTTTTTGAGATTTAGGTCCTCCTGAAGAATTAAAAAAATATCTCGGTGTTGGTAGCATTAAATATAATTATAAAAATTATCAAGAATATGATACAGTCATATGTGGTCATTTATGTTTGAAATTTTTATCAGGACAATTATAAATACATACGTTCATTTAATATTGACATTAGTCATGACTGATTCGTTCACATTAACACTTTCCGGAGCCTCTTCTATTTTAGAAGCTCAATATTTTCCACCAATTGAATTATCTAAAGACAAAAGTTATGCTATGGGCCTTGTTGAATTGCTAACATTCAATTCAATACCAAATATTGATGAGTACAATAATAAATTTTATGTGGGTGATTATGTCGTTACTTTACCTACTGGTAGTTATGAAATTGAAGATATTGAAGATTATTTAAAGAAAGAATTACCAGAAATTTCTCTAAGTATTAAAGCGAATACTAATGAATTGTGTTGTGAAATATTGTGTAACAAGTATATAAATTTCCAAGAAAATAATACAATAGGGAGATTGCTTGGATTTTCATCACAAATATTAACTCCTAATGTCTTGCATAAATCGGATTTGACTGTTACTATTATAAAAGTTAATGCCTTACGTATTGAATGTAATATAACAACTGGTGCGTATATGAATGATCGGCCAGTTCATACGATTCATGAATTTTTTCCTAGTGTTCCAAAAGGATATAAGATTATAGAAGTACCGTCTCATGTCATTTATCTTCCAATCGCCGTACAAGCAATACACAATATTCAATTAAAAATTGTTGATCAAGACGGAGACTTGGTAAATTTTCGAGGAGAAACTATAACAATTCGTCTACATGTCAGACGTTTATAATAATAATAATGGGAATTGTATTTAATAAAAAAATTATCGGATATAGTTATAAAAATCAATCGACATGCCAAAAGTTAAGCAGTCTAAGAAGACCTTTGAAAGTGATAACACGTCAGAACATTCAGTTTCTCAAAACTCTCGGTCTAAAAATAAAAAAAAAAGTAAAGTAAAGATACATTTTTGTTGTTTTTTGTGCTTTCTACCATGGAAGAAATTTTAAATATCCAAAGACCAATAATTTTCGATGAGTCAGTTGCTCATTATGAGCATCATACTCATTTACCTTATGGTGCTTCAAAATTTAACAATAGTGACGAAATAAGAATCGGAGTTCAACATCAAGATCTGTGTTTATTACCGAGTAAAAGTTCAATACATATAACAGGAAAATTTACAAGAACTAATGAAAATGCTGTAGCTGCTACAACAACTCTAGTTAACATGTCAATTGCTCATATGTTTGAAGAAATCCGATATGAAATAAATGGTGTTGAAATTGATCGTAGTAAAAATGTTGGTCTTACTACTTTAATGAAAGGATATGTATCATTTAATCCCAATCAAAAATCAATTTTAGGAAATGCTGGATGGATTGATGATACTAAAATATTTGATGACAATGGAAATTTTGATATATCAATTCCATTAAGTATGATATTAGGTTTTGCTGAAGATTATCGTAAAATAATTATTAATGCCAAACATGAACTCATTCTTGTAAGATCAAATACTGATACCAACGCATACAAACAGACAGTTGTTGCTGCTGCTGCTGATGGTGCCGCTGCTGTTGCTAAAGAAGTGAAAATTACTTTAGAAAAAATTGAATGGATAGTACCATATATACAAGTATCAGATAAACAAAAAATTCAACTACTTAATTTCATTGCAAAAGATCCATCTATAGCAATGAGTTTTCGTACTTGGGAACTGTATGATTACCCATTACTACCAGCAAAAACAAAGCATATTTGGAGTGTAAGACATCAACACAACTTGAAAAACTTACATATGTCATTGTTGGTTTTTGAACGGCGCGAAAAAATATTGCAAATCAAAATGCGAGTCTTTTCGATCATTTTAATATGCGAGATATCAAACTTTTTCTTAATTCTCAGTCATATCCCTATGGGAATCTTAGTATTGACATAACACATAACCAATATGCTTTGCTATATGACATGTTCGCTCAATTCCAAGTTTCTTACTATGGAAAAGAGACAGAACCATTTTTAGCAAAGAAAGAGTATATGAATCAAGCTCCTTTAATTGTAATTGATTGTTCAAGACAAAATAAATTTTTAAAATCAGGACCAGTTGATATACGACTTGAATTTGAATCATTTCAACAGTTTCCTGCTCAAACATCAGCTTATTGCTTAATATTACATGACCGTATTGTTGAGTACAATCCAATAAGCGGTTCCGTCCGAAAATTAATATAAATGTAAGCATATCATAAAAAATATTCATTCACAGCCAGACTTTCATAGGCATCACATTAAAATGTTTAAAAAAAATAAATCTACTGACGAATACTCAGATAAAACTCCTTTGATCAAAGAATCAAAGGCTGAAAAAGAAGAGAGAAAACAACAACAACAACAACTACAAAAACAATTGAATGAATCTTCTAAAAATTCCAAATTTTTTTCGGGTTGGTCAAAAAAAAAATAAAGATCGATTAAAAAATATGAATGAAAAAATAGTAAAATCAAAAATCAAATACTTGAAACTTTAAAACTCAGAAGACATTGATAAAACGGATCAAGAAATTCTACAATTAATTATCTTCAAAAGATGCATGTATCATTTACTACCAATACCATACACATAATGTATACATCGTCACATGCATATCAAGCAGCACGACGTGGAAAATAGGAAACAGCAGCTCGAGATCGTGAAAGATTCCAAATGAGAATTAAAAAATTAAGTGAAATTATAGATCCAATTTTATTAAAAAAACACAATGAATTCTGTAAAACTAAATTTGATAAATAAATAAACATTTTCAAATATAAAAAATCAGTTTTAAATATATTTATTTTATTTTTAAATCAAATACACTTTTAAGATTAAAAAATATACTTTTGAAATTATTCTTTGTCTTGTACCCTATTGTCATCTTCGCTTTCTTGTTGTTCAGTAGATTCAATTCTTTCATGTCTATTCCATTGCTCGAATAATTCTTGTACAAGTGGTGTTAAAGTTGGTATTGAAGCTCGATCAAAATATCTCAAAATAAGATCGTTTTCATCGAAGGCATATGGTGGTAATTCAAACAAATCTATGAGTTTTCATTGACTTTCAGTAGTTGAGTAAACTTCATTATATGTATCCAAACACATTTCAAATCGCAGAAGTTCAAGTTTTTTCCAATGTGTATGTAAATCATCGAGAAAAGAAATCAGCTTTTCTTCTTGTGTATTAAATTCAGAATTATTAAATAGAAATTTTTGATAAATTTCCAACTCCATATAACACTGGTTTTCCATTATCATTGCAAGCTATTACTAATAACTAATTTATGTAAACACTGCTTGCACACTACGAGTTATTATATTAATGAGCGCTGTTCAAGCTTTCCTAGCAAGCTTACAAGGCCCCTACTATATTATATTAATGCGTGCGCATATGCTTATATTATAGTTTGTTTAAAAAAAATTTGACTCAAATTAATTTAAAATAAACAGTGTTTAGTCAACATAGATGTCATTTTTTTTGAATCAATATTTTTTTAAATTATTACTTCATTTTATTTTTTTGGCATGGAAAACAATTTTTCTTTTTCGGTAATGGCCCATCGAATGCATCTGTATGTAAACTTAAAAAATTAAAATGTTCTCTGCATCGACGTTCGTCAATGAATTTTTGTTTACTTTTTAAATTTTCAGGTAGTTTTTCCCATACTTTATCCATTGATTCTGATGCATATGAAAAAATAAAATTTTCTGGCAATATTTCAATATCTTCTTTTGTAAGTTTTGATAAATCTTTTGATACATAAAACATTTGTATGGACTTATTAAGAGATGGTTTTACACCCCAATAATTTTCAAACCATGAATTAAATGTTGTACATTCTCAAGTGCACAATTACAATTACGTATAACGTAATGATATTCTAGATGATTTGATATTTGATTTTTCATTGTTTTTATTCTTGGAGCATTCATTGAATATAAATCGATAATTACTTTTGAATTTTCTGGTATATCTTCCAACCATTTTTTTTTCTCATCACCTTTTACATATATATAATCTGCTGATTTAAGAACGTCAGTAATTATTGGTTTTATATCTTCAAAAGATATATCACCACATTCCCATGATAAACCATGCAAATTACGAATTAACCAATGATTCATTGATTTGTATCTTGCAGGCAAATTATGCCATGTATTTGGTGGTTTAAATACAAAACAATATGTATCTTTTTTTTGGATATTAATTGCAGCAAATTCTTTTAAAATAAAAGCATTATGAGGTTGCTTAAAACCTTGTATATCTACAATTAATTCCATAATTTTTGGAACAACTTTTCTTTGAAAAAACTTTAAAGACACTGATAGTTTTTAATTTCAATAATCTTTTTTGTATAAACACATACATATAAAAAAATAAATATATATGAAAAATTAATAATATTTTTTACCCCACTTATGACACATGCTTTACTGAGAACAAAAGCAATAAAAATTTATATTTATAAAAAAACGTTAATTTTAACGGTTTCTAATGTAATCATAAATTGAAATAGTATGACATCATTAATGAGTCATAACCATAAATCATTTTTTTAAATTAAATTAAATTTATAAAAAATATGTATTAAATAAACAAAAAACTCATAAAACTTAAGAATAAATTTTAATGATCAAATATCCGGCTTACACATCATCCACCCCCCTATCTCCATACTCGCAATCCAACAACCCCCCATCTTAGCTACAACCCCCCAATCTCTATACCCCTCTTACCTCACTTACATCACATTTACTACCCCTAAAACATCCCTTAACTTTTTTTTTTTTTTTACAACCCTTAATTAGTTCATTAATTAAGGGTTGATAGAGAATCGGCCCTGTTTCCCTACTGTTGGTAACATTCATTTATCAATTTGCACGAATGGATTATTACAACGACCAGATTTATTGATAAATAATAATAATGATAAAAAAGTATATACTTATAAATTTTAATTTTTAGTTTAATATGAGGAATAAATTAGATCTAGGTAAATTTTTCATAAATTTTAAGAAAAAATAAAAACATGATGAAACAGGTTAAAACTCGTTTGAACAATGGAATTCAATCAATTAATCACTCTGAAAAAAACTTTCTTTAATTTGTGAAATTTTTCATTATGAAAAAAATACAATAAAATTAATCCCTCAAAACAAGTTTAAACTTGTTTAAACAGTAGGGTGCAAAATTTTTAGAATTAGAAAGTTTTGTCCCTTCCATAATATATATATATATAATTCACCAATCACAAAGTTCTCCCTTCCACTTTTTACCGCTGCTCAACCAATGAAAAATCAGTTGGTAGGAGTAACATAATAGTGGGGAAAGAATTTTTTAGTATAAAGACTGTTGTTTCCAAGTCTATTATCAAAAAAAAGTTTCCAAAACTAAACGAGCTCGTCAGCAGTGAAACTAAAAAGCAACCAACAAATCGAGTAAGTTTTATACAATTCTTCAAAAAATTATTGATTTTATATTTGAAATATTTGAACATTATTGAACATTATTGCATTTTTTTTTTTTTTGTTCAGGAAAAATGGGTTTTCCTAAAGCAAAATTACTTTCCAAAGGCAAACAACGTAGATCTTTGAATGATTTGCAAAATAATACAGTTTACCACATAACAAAAGTTAGAAAATTTATTGGATCAAAGTTTGGTGCAGCACTAACAGCTGAAATTGATGGAAAATATTATGTATATTTACCAAAAAAATATGCTAAACATTTTAACAGCGATAAACAAGAATTCAAGGAGTTGGATAAAGCAGCTGAAAAAGGAGTTTTAACAATTGTTTGTACTGATGAAAATAATAGAAAAGAAATAACATTAGATGACTCTATAATAATAAATTATGATGATATTAATATTATGGAAGAAGAACTGAAACATTAAAACAAATTTATATTAATAAAAAAATATTTATCCGTATATAAATGAAGGAATAAAAAAATCAAAACTGAATTTAAAGTGTTTATGTATTATTATTATTATTTATTTTTTCAAAAAACCTTATTATTTAATTTACATTTTATTTAAGTCAATTTATGTACTAAACCACTTATAAGTCTATATTCAATTATTTTATCATGTAAAATTAAGCATTATGCTGTTGTCCCTTCAGGAAAGTTGTCTTTCGATTCGAATTCTAAACGTACATGAACAGCACCAGTCTTCAAAAACTCATTTTGTTTACTACAATCAATCACAATTAATGGTGCTTTTGTAATAAAAGTTCCTTTTGACATTAAATCTATCTTTGAGCCATAGTAAGACTCTGAAAAATTAGCATACATATTATAAAATATAGAAAATTGATTTTTTTCAATATCAAGATTCAAGTTCCCATAAGGGAAAATCTGTGAATTCAGATATAGCTCAACATTTGTTATTTTACAATGATCAAAATATGATATATCTTTATCCCAATTATTTTTTCTACTTGTTTGAAAACCAAGAATAACATAACCTGGCTTTTCCAGTTGAGTTGCAGTTTTTACAGTCTATATACGATGCGTTGTAGTTGGCAGCAATGGGTATTCGTATAAATCCCAACTTCGAAATCCCTTAGAGATGGTTGGATCTTTTTGTGTATATTTCATTATCTCAATTTTATTCTTAATTGATAATTTTAAATATAGTACTAGCCATTCAATTTTTGAAATTTTTATATCAAATAATGAAGTACTATTATTCCTTCCAAGAACACACATCATTGCATTCAAATCAGAACGTGATCGTACCATAATTAATTCATGTTTAATATTTATAATTATTTTTTGATAATCTTCAGCAAAACCGAAAATTCTTTTTAAAGGTATACATACATCAAAAAATCCATCATCATTTGTTAACTTTATATTATTATTAACATCATCATAATTAGGTCCTAACCATCCATCGTTTTCATAATTCATTCTGTGATCCAGAGATAAAAATTTTTCATTGAGGATGTTATACCAATATTTTTTGATTTATCAACTAAAACCCCATTCAATTCATAACGTATTTCATCAAATAAAAAATATATTGCATTATTCACCAATCTTATAACAGGAAATACTTGTTGACCTTGACCTTGACCTTGATCTTTATCATTTACTTTTTTGGATAATTTTCCACTTATATGTAAATAACTTTTTTAAGGTAAAACAAACAAGTCTTGATTTTGTATTGATATTCTTATTTCATCACTATTCTCGAAATTATTTGATCCGAATGATTGATGTGCGTGCAGCTCATAATCAGATATATTATTGTTATATTGAACAGGTGTGTTGATATCGAGTATATTTCCATCACTCATGTTGACGTGTAAAACAGTTAAGACAAGTTATATTTATCCAATTAAAGTTCCAAAATTTTCTACTTTCAGTCCTAGTTTTTGCAGATAATTTATGTTCTAAGGTGTCAACTTCTTGACTGCTTGATTCAAACTGACTTGAGATGTCCATGATGCGCTGTTTTTATATGATGATGATGATGATAATCGTCTTTTTATAACATGTGAATTGAATCCAATTCCCATATTATGATTTTACATGTAAGGTAATTGTTATTGTTTTTTTCATCTCGAAAATTTACTAATCTTCCTTTCTGATCTACAATTTTCAATTGTAAATGATCAATTGTTTTTACTGTAATTGGTAAATAAATTGGATTTGCTGGTACTTCAATTATCTTATAACCTGGTGGTACAGATGGAAAAAAACTATGTATTATATGTACTTTTCGATTATTCACATAAGCACCAGTTGTGAAGTTGCACTCTATTCTCAATGAATTTGTCTTTATAATGTTGATTGGAAAATCTGATTGATGTTTCATATCAGCTTTTAAATTTTTCGGTTCAAATCCTATTAATGTTGCCAGTGAATTTGTTATTGTAAAATCAATGTCATTAATACTTTGAATATATGAATGTAAAGTATTTTTATTATATGTCAATGGGATTTCATATGATTCAAAATCTCTAGCAATATCATTTTTTTTATAACTACCAGTTGGTATTGTTTGTATACTTGTGATGCCACTATGTGGGTTAGTAAACTTGATTTTGTTATTATCAGCATCAATATTTGATATTGAGTTGAATGATAAAAATGAAGTAAGGGATAATGAATAATTTTTATCACTTGATAATTGAAGTGGCGGAAAATAATCAGTTTCTAAAACTGAAGAGTTACCAGTTAACGTTAAAGTTAATGTATCATTCATGTCTGTGGTTAATGAATAACTGATGAAAAAAAATATTTTCATTCTTTTTATAGTTCATTAGCAAGAAATGCTAGACATAAATGTCCACAATTATATGTATTCCAATCTTGATATCGTTTATAATTAAAATTGATGCTACCAACATCAAGATAGCTAACGAGATCTCTCGGTGGTTGTAAGTTGCCAAAACTATCAAAGTATATTGCTAAATTTTGATTTAGTCTTTTATATGCTACCCAATGTGTTCCAGGATTTTTTTTATCATCTAAATTTATAATTCCACACTCTTGTTTGAATGGTCCATCTTTTGGCATATCATTACGCATAAAAACTCCACGAAAATTAGCAATTTTTAATTGTTTGGCAAATTGTAAAATATCATCGTCAGTTTGAGCTCTTTGTGGTAGCATCAATTGAAGTTGTTTGGAGAACGATAAAGTCCCATTCCACTCTTATGAGGTGTCAAATAAAGTTCTTTTCCAATAGCAATTGATTCCATCATTTTATTATGTCTCATATTTTCATTCAATTAATCTTTACTGGACTTTACTGCATTAATAGCTTTAACAATACCAGAAGCTCCACCAACTAATCCACCTAATGCAGATATAGCTAAGAAAATTGGTATTAAAAGCGGTAATGCTCCACCAATATGCTTAGCAACTGGTAAAACTCTTAGGATAGTAATAGCTTTTTTACCACCGTTTGTTTTGATTGCTTTTTTTGCACCTTTCAATGCTGATTTTATTGCAATAGATGAACTATTTTTTCCTTTCATTGCTCGTTTTGCTGCTTGAACTATTTGTGAAAATGATATTTTTTTTCTTTTCTGAATTTTTTTCTTATTATTTTTTTTGTTAGTGCGAATTTTACGTTTTAATAACTTTCCACCAATTTTCTTTTTTGTTTTTTTATTTTTCATTGTAGATAATAATTTCATTTTTTTACAACATTTTTTTTTATTAACACAACCCATACCGAATTTTGATTTTACTTTCATAGCACCAGTAACAAATGTAGCTGCAGCTCTCTCACCTCTAGCTAAACGTTTTTGAAATTTAGTTCCTGGTCCACAATATGAGTAACCAGGGAGATGAAGTTCAAATGGTAACTTGTTAATTAGGCTATTGATTATTCCTTTTACACACCGTTTTTTTTTCTTTTTATTAGGTGTATGCTCAATCATAGTTGAGTATAAACTAATTGTAAAACTATAAAATACCGCAATTTATACGAATTGAGCTTAGTATTAATCAAGATGGAATCTCAGAAACAAGTTCTAAAATTACCAGTGTTAAATTTTGATATAATAACATCTAAAAGTAGTGATGGTTTTATAGAAAAAAGACATAGTGATTTATTACCAAATACTAATAATTTATAAATTAAAAATTAATTCAAAAATTTATAAAAAATAATTTATAGCAAATCATTATATCAACCAAAATATCAATATTTAGAAAAATTATTAGAAGCAATTGAAGAAATAAATTATTATAAATTTTCGGATAATGATCAAGTTGTGTCAGTTGATGAAGCAAAACCAAATTCACTATTCATTTTCGATGATGTAGCCACTGAGAAGCAAGATCATATAAAAGCATTTTTTTGCATGGGTGGACATAAAGCTGTTGATTCATTTTATTTATGTCAATCATATGCACGTTTTCCTAAACACTTGATACGTGATAATATTAATTTTTTAATTATTTTTCCACAAGATGATACCAATTTGAAACATATACATCATGATCATGTTAATATTGATATGGAATATAGTGAATTTCAAAAAATGTGTATGAATTGTTGAAAAGAAAAATTTTGTTTTCTATGTATTGATAAAGTTAGAGATATTGATAAAGGAAGATATAGAAAAAACTTTGACTGCTTCATAACTATAAAAAACAAAACAATTTGTTGATTTTTATTAGTTATCTGTGAATTTTTATATAATCAAGATGCCTCTCAGTGAGAGATGTTATACGTAAAAAATATCAAATGATAAAATTAGGTAAAGAAAATATTGCTGATGTTGCAAATGAATATCTTAAACCTGTTGTTGAATTATTAAAAAAATTGACTGCACAATTACCATCAAACATCTCAAAACCAATAATAAATAATGACTTATTTATGAATGAAAAAACTGATTCTGTTACCTCTGATAACTATGATGATGATGTATCACTTGAGCAAGATATGGATTATGATACTGCTAATGAAGAAACATTTATCCAAGATGAATCAATGAATGATTTATCAAACGAATATCTAGAAAAAATAAATAGTTTACAATGGGATAAAGATTATGGTGTAAAAAAACTAAAATCAGACTATAAAATAGGAAATGCTACGATATCATTCAGTGATGATGAAATAAATATTTTAAATACATCATACAAAATAACACCTGGATTAATGGAATTATTATCCATGAAATCACCAAATATAAAAAGTATTACTGATATTGATAAAAAAATTATTACGAAATTCTTAATAATACAAATGTATTGTATAAATATCATAAACCTACTTATCCAATAAAAAATTCAGCATCAAGGAAATTTATAGAATTTATTGAACGTCATATTAGTAATAATCAACATCATGGTAGTGGATTATTACCATTATCAATGACTATTCGAAAAGATATTCCATCTAGACTTGATTATGTTTATTGGGATGACCCAAATGAACTAGTTGTTCGATTACGATTATTAGTTGCATCACGACGAGCTGGTAATTCAAGTCATGATAATGAGATAATATTAATTATCGAAGAATTAAGAGAAGGTGGTTATATATTCAAGAAAAATATTTATTAGTCTGTATTTATCACTTGAAGAAATATGACTGAATTCAAAAAAGATGTTGTGCGTGAATTACATGCACCTGCAAGAAAAAATTTTTTGAGACGTAAAGTGGATATTCGAGAAGGATGAAACATGGCAAGCTGATCTTGTTGAAATGATTGAACATTCAAAAGTTAACTCTGGATATAATTATATTTTAACTGTTATTGATATTTTTTGCAAATTTGCTTGGGGTGTTGGACTTAAAACAAAAACGGGAAAAGAAGTATCATCTGCAATGGAATCAATATTTAAACAAGGACGAATCTGTAAAAATCTTTATGTGGATCGAGGAAATGAATTTTATAGAACTTCGTTTAAAGCAATGTTGAAAAAATATAATGTTCACATGTATTCAACGTTTACTCATTTAAAAGCATCAATAGTTGAACGATTTAATAGAACCCTAGCGGATGCGTCGACACCTATTCGATTGTGTCTCGACACTCCAATGTTGCGCTCAGTCAACAGCGATTTGAGAGCAATTCGACAGCATATATAAAACGTAATTCCCAAGCGCTGAATAAGAGAAATGAGTTAAAAAAATAAAAAATAAATGGAATATTAAAATAACAACAATTTAAACTGACAAAATCTGGACTTTTATATGATTTATAATAATAAAAAAGAGTTGAAATAATACACGATAAAGAGGTTAGGTTCACACGATTCGTATATCTACTCCGGTCGAAAAGCAGTTAAGCCTTACAGGATTCATCGGTAATTCACTCGGTCATTATTACCGGAGTATTTGGTCACTAAATCGACAAGCTTCCGACACCAAATTGAGAGCTACCTAATTCATTGATTTTTCATTGTTTTTAAATGTTTAAAAATTATAAGAGACTTTATTATTGATAGTTTTACTGTTTTTTTGAATAAAATTGATTAAAAAAATATAAACAATTTGTTTAAATAAAAAAAAAAATTTTTTTTTTTTTTTTAATAATTTTTTATTCGATTGTTTATAACAAATAAATAAAAAAAAATAAAATAAAACAGTATTTGAAAGCATCTGAACAATAAACAATATAAAAAAAAAAATAATTTTCAACTTTGAATATACTGGATGCGCGTCGACACTGTCTCGACACCGTTTCGACAGCCTTTCGACCGCCTTTTGATCGCGTTTCGACACCAAATTGAGAGCTACCTAATTCATTGAATTTTCATTGTTTTTGAATGTTTAAAAATTATAAGAGACTTTGATATTGATAGTTTTACTGTTTTTTCAAATAAAATTAATTAAAAAATATAAACAATTTGTTTAAATAAAAAAAATAATTTTTTTTTTTTTTTTAAAAATAATTTTTTATTCGATTGTTTATAACAAATAAATAAAAAAAAAACAAAATAAAACAGTATTTGAAAGCATCTGAACAATAAACAATATAAAATTATTATTTAAACAAATTGTTTATATTTTTTTAATTAATTTTATTCAAAAAAACAGTAAAATTATCAATAATAAAGTCTCTTATAATTTTTAAACATTTAAAAACAATGAAAAATCAATGAATTAGGTAGCTCTTAATTTGGTGTCGAAACGCGATCAAAAGGCGGTCGAAAGGCTGTCGAAACGGTGTCGAGACAGTGTCGACGCGCATGCAGTATATTCAAAGTTGGAAATTTTTTATTTTTATATTGTTTATTGTTCAGATTCTCCCAAATACTGTTTTACTTTATTTTTTTTTATTTATTTGTTATAAACAATTGAATAAAAAATTATTAAAAAAAAAAAAATTTTTTTTTCTATTTAAACAAATTGTTTATATTTTTTTAATTAATTTTATTTAAAAAAACAGTAAATCTATCAATAATAAAGTCTCTCATAATTTTTAAACATTTAAAAACAATGAAAAATCAATGAATTAGGTAGCTCTTAATTTGGTGTCGAAAGCTTGTCGATTCAGTGACCAAATACTCCGGTAATAATGACCGAGTCAATTACCGATAAATCCTGTAAGGCTCAACTGCTTTTCGACCGGAGTAGATATACGAATCGTGTGAACCTAACCTCTTTATCATGTATTATTTCAACTCTTTTTTATTATTATAAATTATATAAAAGTCCAGATTTTGCCAGTTTAAATTGTTGTTATTCTAATATTCCATTTATTTTTTATTTTTTTAACTCATTTCTCTTATTCGGCGCTTGGAAATTACGTTTTATATATGCTGTCGAATTGCTCTCAAATCGCTGTCGACTGAGCGCAACATTGGAGTGCCAAGTCATCCGCTAGGGAACAATAAAAAATAAAATGTTCTTTGAATTCAGCATGCAAGGAAATTATAAATGGCTGAAATTATTACCATTATTAATTGAAGAATATAATAATACGAAACATCGCACAATTAAAATGAAACCAGTTGAAGTTATCGGGGAAAATATAAAAATTCTAAAACAGACTGTATTTAATAGCTTAAACCGTTGTTATGTGAAAATAAAATTTAAATTAAATCAACATGTTAGAATAAGTAAATATAAACATGTTTTCGAGAAAGGGTATAAGCCGAATTGGACAAATGAAATATTTACAATAACAGCAATTAATAAAACATCACCAGTAACGTTTAAACTTAAAGATTGTCAAGGAAACCCTATTCAACGATGTTTTTATACTGAAGAGCTGCAGAAAGTTCGTCATCCTGATATTTATTCAATAGAAAAAGTTTTAAAAAAACGAGGAAATAAAATATATGTGAAATATCTTGGATTTGATAATAGTCATAATCAATGGATCAAAAAATCAGATTTTTAAATTAAAAAAATGTGTTTTCTTTATTTATTTATAATTTACATTATTTACATAATATACATAATTAAAAAATTATTTACATTATTTACATACTTATACTAGTTTTGATTCGAACATACTTTGACTGAAACATCTCTGTTCTACATGTTTATAACCCCAAGGCAAAGTATCTGTTTCACCAATAATTAACTCACGTTTATCATCTTCCTAACTCAGAGCTATTTTATCAATTGTTATTGTTGTTACTTCATGCTTATATGATCTTATAATATTTTGTTTCTTTTTTAAAATAACATGATCAATTAGACAATTTTTATAATCGAGTTCTCACAGACTCTAATGTTTGACCATAAATTGCATTGATAAATAATTTTCGAAGATCTTTTTCAAATGCACTACGAGCTTGTTTTCTTAATTCAGTATTAAGATCAATATGAGGTTTGAGCCATGGACTTTGTTCAAATTTTAGAACCCGATGAACTTTAGTAATAATCATTCCTAATGAAGTATACTGTTTTAAATTTCTATAATGAACAACATAATTTTTTTTATCATCTAATGTTGCTAATAATTTCGGATCTTTACTTGTTTTAAGAGGTGGTTTTTCACGTACTGGTGCTAGTGGAAAATCTTTATGATAATGATGTAAATATGCAGGATAATCTGAATCAACTTTACATGTTGGCAATTATTCCCGCATCGCAGCTCCATACATATTATTTAAATCAAAGTACATCAAAAATGACTCTTCTTCTTCTGGATTATATTCATTTCCCATATATCGATTATTAGCTTTTCCATATCGATTTGACACTTGTGATAAACCACCTCTTATACCTTGCTCGATAAACAACATCATTTCAGGATCAGTTAATAATTCCAATTCAATTCGAGTATATCTTAACATTGCACTAAAAGTAAGTCCTGGTAACGTATCATAATTTGCTGGATCTAACTTATATGTGTTTAAACAATCAGCTCTAAAACTTTCAAAAACATTAGCTAAAAGAGCGACATCCGTTCGTAAATATAAATCAGAATATTCACCAAGAGTTTTTATATTAAATTTTGTCCAAACTTTTTGCGCATTCTTTATAATTTATATTACATGTTTGATGTGCAGCACCTCTAAATTTTGATGTAAAGTGACAATGATCACGTACTTTAACATCATCATTCATATAAGTTTTTTCACAAATATGACATTTTTTCGCTCTTAAAAATTGTAGTTCTTCATTTAATGTTAGTGACATTGATTTAATATTATCTAATGTACTATTGACTTTATGAGCTATTTGTTCAAGCTTAGAAATAAACCAATCAATTGAATTTTCACTACGTTGAAGGTTGATTTTGGAAAGTGAATCATCGTAACTACATTTTAAATAGTATGCAATACTACTTGGAATGTGTTTTTGATAAACTTGATTTTTTTCATATTTTTCAATTTTTACTTTTTCCAACAAACATTCTAAGTCACTATAAATTATAAATGGAACAGTTAATTGATTTTTATAACTTTTAAATTTTAAAATGTTATTTTTTTCAGTTGGTAATATCATTGCACTTTTACATTTTTCTTTGCATAATTTTTCATGATTATTACGAGATTGTTGAGATTGGAAATGACATAAGCAACGATCACAAATAATTTTTTTGTTTTCATTTTTTGAAACTTGCGCATAAACTAATTTTGATAAATCTGTTATCCATGCAAAATAATATTGAGATAAATTCTTATTCGACTCTAATTCCACATCATCATCAACATCAATATTTTCTTTTTCTGCTCTAGTATCTCTTTTAACCATTAATAAATGTATTGTTTCATTGTCACATGCATTTTTACTAATGTAATATGGTACAATTCTTTCTTTTCTACGTTTTTTTGTTTTTTTATTATCATCATCAGTATCATCATTATCATCAGTATCATCATTATCATCATTATCATCATTATCATCATCATCATTATCATTATCATCATCATTTTTAATTCCATAAATATTTATTTTTAATTTATTTTGTTTTTCAAAAATTTTTGATTTTTCCCATGTTATTGGAAAAATTATTCCACTACAATTTAATTTATCAACATGTTCTATATAATTACTCACACAGTTACAATGGTTAGTGACTTTATATAAACATGCCAAAACAGACCAAATAAAACAAAAACTATCTGAATTTTGTACGTTCATAACCGAATGAGTTTTTTGGATCCATATTGGTAACTAATTAAATTATCATTAAATATTTTTATTTAAATCTGATGATTGTAGAACTTTAAAACTACCTTCACTAAAATATTTTGTTTCAACTTCTATGCTTTTTATATGTTGTTTTTGAATTTCATAGTTTAAAGCTAAAACTGTATTCACCTTCAATGCATTTTTACCTTGTAAAATATGTGTTATATTTTTAATCAACATTTTTTTAGCATCAGTCATGAATTTTTTCAAATTTTTATGTTTTAAATTCACTATCACACTTGTTTTCATTCTATTTTTGAAAGCATTTTCCAAGTCTTGCCATTTAACACAATTATTATTTGAAGTGGTTAATGAGTTATCACTAACCTCTGAACAAACACCTGCACCTCGTACTTGTAATTTTTCTAATTTTAATAACAATCCCGTCAGTATTGCAATTGTTGTTTGTGTTATTCTTCGATGAGCAGCCGACAAACTTTTTATTGTTAAATTAAATCTAGTAATATCATTACGTATTGAAATAATAGTCGAATTAAGCTGGATTTGATTCGGGTTCAGTTCAAGAAGTTGATATTTTTTTCGATATTCTCCTCGAATGAGTTTATGTTGTTTGCATAAATCCATTTGGTTGTTTTGATTAATAAATGAAATATCTAAAATGAAATGTAAAGATTTTATGTTTAGGTTATAAAAGAACTATTAAATTTTAGGTTAATAAAATTTTTGAACATACCGGTTATATGTCAGAGGAGAAGTAGTCCCAACAGCAGCTTGGACTGAAATGAAAAAAATCAAGCTTGACATTGGGCATACAAGTAATTGAAGGTTATATCTCATCAGCGACCTTCAACAGTGGTTTTATAATGTCGGAAATAATGTCTTTTAGGTTAAAAAAATTTATAATGTGCTTATCAGTAAAGCAGGAGTCCTTAGTATTTAAAAAAAGAAAATTTATAAAAAAAAAAAAAATATTAGAAGGATGTTGCTAAGGAAAAGGAGGTAGTTGAGAAAAAAATGATAAAAATTTTTTTGGTAAGTAAATAAAATGTAGAAATGAACAAATGAAATCTAATTTCTTAAAAAACAATTTATTTACATAACAATATAATACAATTTATTGAAAGATGTAGTTTTCCCACCAAACTGGATACGAACATCTTCGACCGGATCTGCAATACTGCCTAGGTCTGTACGTGCAGTTGAAGAAATCCACATCTGGTCTCCTTTCATAAAATTTCTCCGGCTCCAAAATCACAATCTTATCATCATCATCATCATCTTCTTCTTCTTCTTCTTCTGCTGCTGCTAAATAAATAAATTAATAATATATAAAATAACTTACCTTTTTTTCTAAATAGACTATTTTCACAATCACGCACTTTTTACATTCAAGGTTAAAACGAAAAGAAAGATCTGTTAACCATGGACTAATTGTTACTATTAGCTTTAGCTACATACGCCATCTTTTATCAATAACATTCATCATTAAGCGATTGACTACTAGCGCTATGATGTAAATTTTTTTTCAAAGTTAGAAAAATAAAGATGGCAGCATAGGTATTCAAAATTAAAGATGGCGGAATTTAAAAATTCAAAATGGCGGCATTCAAAATTTAAAATGGCGAATAATAATAATAATATTCATGACATCTACCCCTTCCACCCAAAGATCACACCTCGAGTAAGACCACGAAATAACCCCCTCCCCTCCCCACGAATCACACCTCGCGACCCACTGCTGACCCACGGATTACACCTTGGATAAGACCACCAATTAAACCCCCCCGCGAATTCAACCGCGGATTAAACCGCGGCACAGCGGGGGCCGTGGTCCAGAATCCTTCTATGTACACTACTTCTGTTGCCGGGCAGCAAGCACTCATTTCAGTTACATTGTCTTAATTATGCATCGCAATTTATTTTTTAATTACTAATGGTCAATTTTATATTTCTCTCTTTTTTTATTAATATAAAAAATAATGAAAAATTTTTTTTTTTTTTTCCACTTCCTGTCTTTTACCTATAAACAATATATTTGTAATGAATACATTTTTTTTGTGTATATAATGCCTTTGTCAATCACTTATCAGTCAGCAGTCAGTCGATCTTAAGACAACTACTTTCTTTGCACTAATAAAAAAATTATTTGAAGATATATTCTTTAGAAAGGTGTGAAAAGCTTGTTGATATTTTAAGTGCGGGTTATAATTCTGCTAATTCTATCGACACTATTGATAGATGGATCAAATGGGGTAGCGCAAATATAAAATTATTAAATAAATTTTTGAAAAATTCAGCTGATTCAGTGGGTGCATAAAAAAAGAATACAATTAGTTATAGTGACACTTACAGCAATAATCGTAAAGTTGCAAGTAAAATTGCCATTCGTCATGATGAACCGTCATTGCATGATAGAGTAAAATGGAATGATTTAGAAAATATTTTTAAAGGCAATATAATAACTGGAAGTGTGAGAAAACTGAAAACTTAAAAAAAAAAAAAATTAATCTCAAAGTCAATTCATGCTTACATTGTGAGTATGAGGTTTTAAAAGATGATACAGAAGTGAGAGAAATAAAATCTTTTATTACAAAAAATTCAGTGATACTTCCAACTACAAATCTCGATGATTGGTTTGATGAACATTTTTTTAATCCATTATTAAAAAAAATTGAAGAGTTTAATCTTGGTATTTCTGGCTGGAGCTTAAAAAAAATTCAGAGCATTATCTTCACTGTATGCAGATATCAACCATTGCGTGGTGGTGCTTCCACGTTTGTTGAAATGCCTGATGATATTAAAAAAAAAAAAGCAGTCTTGAATATACAAAATAAAGATGACTTTTGCTTTTTGTGGTGTGTGACTGCTGCTTTGCATCCTGCACAAAACAATACATGTTGTGTTGGGTCATATCCACATTTTAGTAGAATATTATCATATGATGGAATATCGTTTCCCATGAAGCTGCGAGACATACCAAAATTTGAAAAACTTAATAATCTAAGAATCAATGTCTACGCAATTGTTTCAAAAAATCCAAAAAAGAGTATAATCGCTCTTATATTTTTTAGTGATAATATTAGTGATAACGAAACGATTCATCTGTTGGCAGTTGATATATCTGAAAATGATAATAAAAAAAAAAGATGACACCAATCAAAATATCATTTTTGATGATGAATGTTTTTTAGCTGACGATGAAAGTGATATGGCAGTTGATGAAGAATATGAAAATCATGTTGACAAACAGAAAAAAGGAAAAAAAAATTTTACATTTTGCATTAATTAAAAATTTATCACGTTTGGTGAGCTTAAAAGTCAGCAAGGCTAATGGTCGTTTATATATTTGTGACAGATGTCTTAATCATTTTTCATCACAAATATATTTAGTAAAACATTTGTCTGATTGTTGTCAAATTAATGAAGCACGAATGATTATGTTAAAAGAAGATGATAATATATTAAAATTCAAAAATCATCGATACAAGGAACTTGTACCATTTGTCGTATATGCTGATTTAGAATGCATCCTCCAGCCAATTGATAATACAGAGACCAACGAACATATTCCACACAGTGCTGCATACTACGTAAAGTGTAGTTTCGATGATTCATTATCATACTACAGAATTAATCGTGGTGAAAACTGTATTGAATGGTTCATTGAAGAATTGGAAAATTTAGCTCATCATATCAATGATATAATTTCAAATATCATACCGATGGAAAAATTGTCTTTGAGACAGGAGCAAGAATTTGAAAATGCTACAACTTGCCATATATGTGAGGAGACTTTTCTGGTGCAAGATGTTAAGCATCGTGATTACTGTCACTTCACCGGAAAATACCGTGGTCCTGCTCATGCCAGGTGTAATATTAACTATACCAAGTCTCACACAATACCTGTCGTCATTAGTGAAATGTTCTGGACATAATGGTGAATCTTTATGATAATGATGTAAATTTTTTGGATACTGTAGATCAACCTCTAAAATATATCGAATCTCAGATTCATTTGATATTTTTGTCACATCAATATTTGAATTATTTTCCCACTGAAAGTCTCCATAAGGAAGATATTGACTCATGCCTGCACCACATAAATTATTTACATTGAAATACATGATATATGATTCTTCTTCATTTGGATTAGATCTAGGAAAGATCCATTTTAAATAAACGTATTTTGAAAAGTTAGTCCTTTTTTTTTTTTAAATTTTTTATAAACTAATTCGAACCTTACAATATCAAAAAATTATTTAAAAAATTCTACCCCCCCTTCCCCGGGAAGGGGTGAAAAAAAAAAAAAATAAATAAAAAATTATTGATTTCGAGCTTCCTTTTTAAAATATAAAAATAAGTTTATAATAAAAATTGTAAATTTAATTTGTTTAAGGGGGGCACTTCAAGTAAATTTTTTTGTTTAAACTAACTGTTTAATAGTTATTAATTTCTAAAGTTCTAGATAAATATTATTTTGGGGTAGGAGTATATTTGATGACGTCAAAAAAAAAAAAACGCGCGCGCACAAGATCGGTAAAAAAAAAATAAAAGAAAAAAAACAAAAACAAAGACATTTTTATGAAAATAAAGATAGAAAAAAAAATAACTCTGGGCGGATATTTCTTTTTCATTTTATTTCATTCGCGTCCGATCCATCCATGACCTAAGAGTATAAACAAAAGCAATTATTAATAATAAATAAAATTAACAATTGCATAGAAGCTTCAATAATCCATCGATTTCAAAAATTTTTTCTTTGTTTAAAAAAGACAAGTACACACAATTATATTATTAAAAAAAAAAATTTTTTTTACTTCAAAAATTATAAGAAAACACAGTTTGTTATTAAAAAATTTTTATTAAAAAATAAATAAAAACTTCAATAATCCATCGATTTCAAAAATTGTCGAAATTTTCACTCGTCATTAAAGTGCCTGATATTTATGAAAAAATGAAAGAAAACTTGGAAAGATTTGACACATCAGATTATCCACTAAATAATATTTATGATATGCCAAAAGTCAACTAAAAAGTTATTGGTCTGATGAAGGATGAAATTAATGGTAAAATTATGACTGAATTTGCTGGTTTAAGAGCCAAATTGTCCTGTTATAAAGTGTCCAACTCTGTGCATAATGATGATAAAATTTACAAAAAAGCAAAAGGTGTAAAAGGTTCAGTTTTAAAAGATATAAATTTTGATAATAATATGTCATGTCTTCTGATCATCAAATATTAAAAAAAAATCAACATTTAATACGGAGCAAAGATCATCAAGTGCGTACTATTGTACAGAGTAGAGTTGTGCTCAGCTGGGCTGATGATAAACGAGCTCTCGATCAAAATAGTGGAACTGATACCTTACCTTGGGGTTATGACCTGGAATAATTATAATTAAAAAAAAATATATTTATTGTAGATAATATATAAAGAATGAAGTAAGCATATATTTTGTTATATTTAAACTGCCTACGTTTCAAATTATTTTATGAACAAAAAATAGAAATTTGATACTAATTTGCGCGCGTTCCATTGTTTTATAAATAGAAAAAATCATTAAAATGCAGTCTCCAAAGAGATTTTGATCAGAATGGTTGAATATATTGTTGATGTTCAAGGATTCCGTGATGATGATAACGGATTCATTGTTAAAGAATTTGCAATAGCAAATTTAAATGAAGAAAATGATGTCAAGTGGGTAATTTTTGAACCTCCGTTCGATAGAAGTACATTGTCGTCTGCTTGCAAAATCTCAAATAGTTGGTTGACTAGAAATATACATGGACTTTTATGGAATTCTGGTCATGTTGATTACAATAAACATAAAAAAGTTATAAATAATAGTCTTGAATTGTCAGTTTATGTATATGTAAAAGGTGATAAAAAAAAAAAGGCTCAAAAATTTTTTAGAGGATGAGAAGACTATTATTGATTTAATTGACATGGATTGTCCAGCACTTGGTAAATTATTAAATAAGATGTGTTACAAAATTAGTAATCATCAAAGTGTCCATCTCAAAAAAGTAATAAATCTAACATATGCATTGGATAATGTACTTAAACTACGAGCATGGTTTCAAGCTACCTGGAGATCAGTTTCATCATTGGAGAAATCTGTCCAACTATTTTGTCATCTTGAAAGTCTAGAAAAAATGACAACAGAAGATATTGCAAGATTTTCTTCAATATATACGCTGCATCGAACATTATTAACATCAAGGCGAAAATTCAGACGAATTTGACGGTAAAACACCATTCATAAAAGATTGTAAAATATGTCAAAAATAAAATGAAATAAACAAAAAAAAAAAAAAATTTAACCTCTGTTGTTTTATTTAATAAAAGTAATTTTTCTCATTTAGTAGAATATTTTTTTGAGGAGAATCAATATATTTTTAATGAATCAAGAAAAAGTACAACAGATTATTAGTATTTTACATATTTTTTATTCATTACATATTATTTTTTTATATTTATATTTTGAGCTGGAAATCGTTCTGCTGATTCAAATTCAAGTCGAATGTCTACTGGTCCAGACTTTAAAAATTCATTTTGTTTTGAACAAACAATGACAATAAGTGGAGATTCTTCCGAAAAACTTTTTCTTGTAAATAATGGCTGAGGTGTTTCTGTATAATAGTACGAAGCTTGAAAATATCCAAACATTTCATATAATAGAGAAAATTGATTATGAGCAAAATCAATATTCAAATTTTCATAAGGATATGATTGTGAATTTAAAAATAGTTTTACATCACGCAAATTACAATGATCAAAAACACTTGAATCCTTTGTCAAAGAATTTTTTCGATTTGTTTGGAAGCCTAAAATTATATATCTTGGTTTCTCCAATTGTGTTGATGTTTTCACACTCCAATTTTGCTTTGTAGTTGCTGGTAGTAATGGATACACGTACAATTCCCATGTACGAAAACTGATTGCAATAGATGGATCCTTGGCAATGTAATTTAAAAGTTGTATTTTCTGTTTATCAGACACTTTGATATATGGTACAATCCATTCAACTTTCTGAAGCGTAATTTGTACTTTTTCAATTTCTTTCTCATTTGTAGATTGTTCTTGTAGACAAGCATTCACATCACTATTTGATCTTATAATGATTAGTTCATGCTTCGCATTTATAATTATTTTTTTATAATCTTCAGCAAATCCAAGCAGTAGACTGAGTGGTATAGACATATCAAAATAACCATTCGAATCGATTAAAGATTTTTCATCAGACATCAACCATCCAGCATTTTCCAACAATGACTTTTGATTTGGACTCAATGAAATATATCCTTTCATGAGAGTTGTAAGACCGACATTTTTACATCGATCAATTTCAATTGCATTGATCTCATAGCGAATTTCTTCAAACATATGTGCTATTGCCATTCTGACAAGTGAAGTTGTTTTTGGCACAGATTTTCCATCACTCGTCAGAAATTTTCTAGAAATATGCAATGAACTTTTACTTGGCAGGACACATAAATCTTGATGTGGTATTCCAATCCGAATTTCATCGTTGTTATTGAATGTTGAAGCACTATAAGGCTGATGTGCATGTAACTCACAATGTGCAATTGATTCATCAAAAATAGTCGGATCTTGTATACTTAAAATTTCATCCATGGTATGATACAAAAAAAGCAACAAATTGATACTTTTATTTCTTCTGTTGTAGACGTGGATTCAGACCGAGACTCTTAAGAAACTGAATACTTTGATGTGTTATCGCTTCGCTGCCTTTTTTTTGACTGATTTTTTTTTGGCATGATGTCTCACATTTATAGCTTTGTCCAATAACTTTATTATTATGTTTTTTCTTGTCTTTTTCATTGAAAACGATGCCCATAGTTTTTTTTCTATTTAACACTTTTAATATGTAGTCGAAGCGTAATAATTTCTCTTCGGAAATTTACACTATCACCATCTTGATCGTTTTATTATTTGTATTTTTTTTTTTTTTATTATTATTATTTATTTTATTAATATATGTATATTTACCTATACTAATTTATATTTTTTTTTCTTCTTATTATTTATATTTATAACATATATTTTTGAAAAAGTTATATATAGGATACTGGTTCGAACCCAGCTCGGAGAAATATTTTTTTTTTTCATATTATTCTCCAATACCGACGCATGAAAAGGAGGAAATATATCATTTCTGTTTTACCTACCCGGCCGTACCTCTTTGACGTCCCCGATCTACCTTTCCCTTCGTCTATCATATATCTAGATCTCTTATAGTTACACTACTACCATCAGTCTGTAATACTTGATCAACCACATGTTGATCTATTGTTGCAGCTATTACTTGATTAGCTCTTGAATTATCGACGAGTTTATCAAGGAAATCGAACTGAACACTATCACTAAAATCACCAGGAAAATTCCCCTTTTTTTTTTTTTATTTTCATTTTTACCAGGTTTTTTTTTTTTTGAAATGCAAGTAAAAAGTTTAACGCTCAAAGAGCAACTAATTATTTTTCATCTACCTCAAAAAAATGTACCCCCAAAGTAGAAAAGAGAAAACTGGTTAACGAAAAAAATAAATACCACCCCTAGAGTGCAAGAAAAATTTTGTTAACTGACTCCGTCATTTTCGTTTGTTAGTAAAGACGGAAAATAATAATAATAATAATAATATCATTATAATATTAATACATACAATTTCAATAATAAATTCTTTTAAATAATTGGTGAAAATAAAAGATATTTAAACGAGGATAAATTTTATTTTTTTGATTTGTAAACATTTTTAGGCGCGGGTATGGGCATTGAGTGGTATGGATTAAAAAGCGAAAGTCGAAAAAAGAGCGTCATATCCGTTTTTGCCGTCCTTTTCCAATAATATTGCCATTACTTTCTAATATATTTACATTGCGCCGTCGGTAATTGTTACCATCAAGCGTTCTGTAGTATAGATGTAGATAATGTCACTTCTAGTAAATCAAATGCTGGAGGGGATAAGCAATAATATATACAGCTATTATATATTATCTTATAACAAAAATAGTAACTTTGTATATTTATTATTATTATTTATATCATATATAACAAATTATCAGATCATTATACATTAATAATTTATTTATAATATGGTTTATTTTAGTAAATTTATTTAACTTAAAGTTACAGGGTAAATATAATTAAAAAAAGTCAATCACTCGTTTAATTACTCCTTCGAAAATTATCTAACCAACTACATCTGTTTCCCCAGCTGTTTGATCTTTAAAAATGCATTTTAAATAAATAACTTTTTTCCAATAAACAATTGGCTATGGGAAAAGATAAAGTTGCAAAAAAAAAAACAAGTACTTGAAGAATTGTTGATTCAAGAAATATTTATGCAATTATATCTGTTTTTCTATCTATTTGTTATTTAAAAATGCATTATTAAAATACTTATCGAACGATTGGTTATAAAGAGCATGCAATTGCAAAAATAGATAATAACCTTTTAATAAATTATTCATTTAATTGCTTTTTTTTCTAGCTTTTCCACCTAATTAATTCATCTAAGATTACATAAATAATTTTTTTTTATAGACAAACGGTTACAGGAGTTTAATTATTGTTTGACTAATTATTCATCTATAGATTATAATCACAACTGTATTTTTCTATTGAATTTTTTAAAATACATTTTTAAGAAATATAGTCAATAATTATTTAATGAACAAATGACTAATAAAGAAGATCAAGTTGCTGAAAGACAAGTACTCGTAGAATTATTATTTAAAAAATTATCCAATGAATTACATTTGTTTTTCTGGACATTCGCATTTGATAATTACATTTAAGATTGCATAAATTTTTTTTTTCAAAAAACCATATTTAAATGGCTTCAAAAAGGACTTGTCCAATTTATGTTCAAAAAATTATTAAATCAATTGCATCTTTTTCTTGCCATTCGTTTTTGCAAAGTCCATTTAACTTTACAAAAATTACTTTTTTTGAGAACAAATGACTATTAGAAAATATGGCGTTGCTTGTAGAAATATAATTTAAAAAATCGTTCAATCAATTGCATCTTTATTATAAATGCATTGAAAATTACATAGAATAATTTTTTAAATGAACAAATGGTTACAGAAGAAGAGGCGAATGCAATAAAAAATGGACAATTACTTTTACAACTACTGCTCAAGAAATTATTCGAACAATTGCATTCGTCTTCTTAAAGTCATTTGTTGATTTTGAATAAATTAAAAATTATTTAAATTTATCATTTGAATTAATTAACAGCTACGAAATTTGATGCAAAAAGAAAAAAAGATAATTAACTATAAAAATATTCTTTGAAAATTTATTTAAACGAAAGCATCTGTTTTTCTAGCTGTTTGTTTTTGTGGAATGTATTCAAAATCACTTAAAGTGATTCATTCAATAAACAAATACCTTAAAAATAATTATTTAAAAATTTATTTATGCGGTTACATCTATCTTTCTAGCTAATTAATATTTAAAAATAAATCTTTCATAAATAATTAATATTTCTTAAATCAACGATTGGATATGGATGAATATCTAATTATTTATGCATTTACTCTTTAATAAGTTATACAATCAATGGAATTTTTCATTTTAGCTATTTTTACCTAATAAATTCATCTAAAATTACATGAATAATTTTTTGTAATCAATAAATAGTTCCGAAAGAAGATATAATTGTTTAGTTATTGTTGACAAACTTATTTATTTAGTACAACTGCCGGTGGACCTAAAATTTAATGAATTTTGAAAAAACAATTAGTATAGTCATACGAGAAATTCGAGAAAAAACGAGACAAGACGAGAAACTGACCTTTTTTGCGAGAAAATAACGAGACAAGAAGCTATATTTCTCTCATGAATCAAGACAGGACAAGAAAAGGGGCATTCTTGTCTCGTCTTGTGTCGTAGCAACACCAGGTCTATTATTATATGCATGGTAGAAATGAACAAGTTTGTCAATGCGCATAGGTTTTTTTAGCCAATAGACCTATCACAAGGCCCTATCAGCAAAGATAAACCAATTAGTTGCTCCTCAAGAATTTTGAACGACGAGGATACAAAGTATGATACGTACAAAAAAAAGCACAAGCAATAGTAGCAGCAGTTAAAAATTTCAGACCTTACATATACGGGTACAATTTTACCGTTATTATAAAAGAATATACGGGTATATTTATATTGATTGAATGTAAATATATTTCTATAAATTTAATTTGAATCTGAATGGAATTGAATTATTAATAAAGTTCTATTAATTCAAACTATACATTTACTCAATGTATATATTGAAGTAATTTCGATAAAAACATATGCCATAGGCTATAGCATAAGCTCATGAACTGTTTGGAGCTCCTCCTAAAAAAAGCACGTGATGGCGAAACAATCATAAAATGAAATCTTATTGGCGTCACTCTGCTTATACTCACTCTAAACCGAAATGAACCGTAACACCTCCTGGCGTTGGATGTAATTAGCAAAAATACTATCTAATACGGAACCGTAACGCCACCTAGCGTGTATTGAATCGTTGATTCTGTTCACAGTTTTAAGAATAGGTAATGTTGTCACCTCTACTATCGACGCAGGACTGATATATATATAAATACTCACAATGAAGGTTGTTAATTTCCCGGTGTATGATATTGTAGGATATAATAAAATATGAGCGTATACAATAACCAAGAAGACTAGAAATACAGAAGGAAGAGTAACTCGCCTCGAATATGTCAGCCAATTTGCGTGAGGCTAGTAGCTGTCAAAGCGAATTTAGCGTACAGAGTGGTTCAGCGCATTTTATATTTATTTCTTATTTTTGATGCGCAGCTTACACATACATACATACATTAATTGGTTTTCGACATTAATGTATATATGTATGTGTAAGCTGCGCATTAAAAATAAGAAATAAATATACAATGCGCTGAACCATGCTGTACGCTAAATTCGCTATGACAGCTACTAGCCTCACGCGAATTGGCTGAATGATATTACATGCATTGAGATAGGGATTTACTCCTCCTGTATTTCTAGTCTTCTTGACAATAACATTTCTTTACAAAAATGTATGTTGGAATCTAGCGTGGTAGCGTTCACTGAAACCTGTGATCTCCACAGGTATCGTTTTGTTAATTATTACAATATTTGTTTTAACACTAATTTTAAATAACTTTACTCAACTATATTTTCATTGATTGATTATTAAGATCTAGTTTTTTTGTTTGAACTAGGTACATTGGCAAATGATAAATTATTTTAATCGATAACCATGCTTGGTCGATTTTAGATACTCCAAATGATTCTAATTAATTGAGTTATATTAATTATTAAATAATTATTATATCAAATGTTTTATAATGATTCATTCATTAATTACAAAAAGGAATGAAGTGGATATTTCAATTATTAAATTAAATGCAAACGGATAATCAAAACTTAAACTTGAAGACGTGATGATTTTAGAAAAAAGGATATATAATTCTATTTCCAATTGGTACATTAATGTTCAAAGTTAAAACGGTAGAAACAGGAGAGAGATCCGAACTCTCGCTGCCAGAACTAGAAGAAGGATCTAAACTTAAAATCTATTTGTCAGAGCCCCAGCATTACATGTATTTGTATATTCGCTTATTGCTTTTCACTAGGGAGCACTTTCCTTTCTGCGCAGTAAACGATTTTCAAGTTTTGGTCATTAAAATGTTTTATTAATCAACACTAATTCTACAAGAAATTACATTTTTTTCAAAGCATCTCTTCTCCAAGCTATTTGTCTCCTAAAAAAATAATTTATCGCTTATTTTATTGAACAAAATGCTGAAGAAACAAATAGCTTGAGGAAGAGATGCTTTAAAAAAAAAGTAATTTCTTGTAAAATTATTGCCCATTAAAATGTTTTATTAATCAACAATAATTCCACGCAAATAGAAATAAAAAACTTTTGAAAAAAATTAATTTTTAAAGGTTTCATGCAATTGTTTATTACTATTTTGTTTACTAGACCGTTTGGCGCGCTTCGCGCGCCTTTATTTTTTTATGTGAATGATGTTAAAATTAAGTTACTGTATTTAACTATTAATGTTTTTTATTATATTATTCATGAAATAATATTAACATCGTGTCCACATGGATAACATATAATATTTAAATTAATAATTAAGTTGCCTTCATTAATACTTGAAGAAAAGTTCATTTGGTGATCACATATTTTCAAATGTTCAGTTTGTATACTTTTCAAAAAAAAAAAAAAAAAATATACAAAATTCACGTCAATTCAAGTTGAATTTACACCGCCAACCCTCTTGGTGTCGTCGAACGAACAAACACTAAACTTGGCAAATCTTAAATATACAAAATTCACGTCAATTCAAGTTGAATTTACACCGCCAACCCTCTTGGTGTCGTCGAACGAACAAACACTAAACTTGGCAAATCTTAAATATACAAAATTCACGTCAATTCAAGTTGATACATATATTATATATTATTTTTTATTTTTAATGACACTTTTATGAATCACTTCTATGAACTAAATTTTTACAATTTTTTAAACAAATTAATACACATAACAACGAGTAAACAGAAGAAATAAATAAATAAATTTTCATAGCAACGGATAAATAAATGAATTATTTTTTGTTTAATTTATTGATTTTTTATTTTGTTTACAATGTTTAATAACAGCCAATCAAATGTCTGGAAGGGAGGCTTCATTCTCCTTTTTATAATAGGAAATAATTTTTTTTTGTTGTTATTTTTGGGATACAAATTCAAAAAATTCAAAAATCGAAAATAAAAAACGAAATAAAATAAAATATCAGGGGAGCTAAAACCGGTTTTTATTTTCTATCTCTTTTTTTCGTATTATTTTCCTTTTTTATTTGTGACGCTCAACGGGGAGGAGAACGGAGGAGAAGTTTTAGATAATTATCATATGATTTTTCCGCGATCGGTCTTTTTATCTTAAACTTTGAACCTGAATATCTCGGAAACTATTGATTTAAAAAAAAAAACTTATTTCACCCAAATTATTTTAAATTTTTTCCTCTACATTTTTTATCGAAACTATTTTTTGCTATATACCCCCGTTCTTACGTTTTCTTAAAAATAAACCCTTTTTATTTTCTTTAACCTTTTCCTTCAACCCTATCAAATTTTTAAACCCCACCAATTGATTCCCGACCCTCAATAACATACCCTAATATTTTTTTTTCTAAAAAAATTAAACAGTAACAGAGCTGAAACAATATTGACCAGTCTAATTACTGATAATTATTTTATTTATTTATTTTTTGATTTTCATTATATAAACATTATATAAAGTTATATATAGTAAAATATTGATTTTGTTATTTTAATTAATTTTGGAAAATATTTTCTCAACAAATAAAAGAAAAATCTGGAATGTTCTGGAATTCAAGTTTAGCGGTTATACATTATTATTATCAAGGTAAGAAAAAAACAAAGTTTATTTTCTAATGTATTTTTAGATTTAAAACTGACATAAAAAAAATAATAACAAATGTAAATAGTAAAACTAATTTATTTTAAATAATTCAAGATTAAAAAAAATTCATGGGAACGTCTGAGTCAGTAATTTGGAGATATTTTGTTCAAGTTACTTGTACAGAAAATGGTAGTACCAGTAAACACAAGAAAAGACGTTGCAAGTTTCGTAGCCAAGAATATGTATCTAATGTACAACGAATGCTTAAGCAGTTGCTTTCTAAATAAGATGAATGTCCAGAAAATGTCAAAAAAATTTTCAGCAGTGAACCAACTAGTCAAATTGACACATCTGATACAAATACAAGTGCCATTGGTTTAACACCAAAGACATCAACACAAATGTATGTTTTTGAAGGTCTTAATAAAGAGAAAAAAAGAGATCATTATCTCGACAAAATGTCTTCTCAAGACCAAAAAGACCTTGAAGCTGCTTTTGCCAGAGCATTGATTGCCACTAATCTCCCATTGTCAGTATTTAATAATTATTAGTGGAAAAACTTTTTACATCACTACAACCAGCTTTTAAAGAACCATATCGATATGTTATTTCACACAGATTGTTAGATGCAGAATAAAAAAAAGCAAGCAAAGCTGTTGAAGATAAAATTAATGATGCAGATACATTGACAATTATGTCAGATGATTAAATTGATATTAATGGTGATGGTTTTACAAATATTGTTGTTACAACACCACAGCCTGTATTTTATAAAGCAATTGAATCTAAAAAAGTATCACATACTGCAAAATACATTTGTTATATTTTAAGTTCAGCAATACTTGCTGTTGGTCTGAAAAAGTCAAAGGTGTCGTCACTGATAATGCAGCTAACATGAAATCAGCTTGGTCACTTCTTTGTATTAAATTTCATCATTTATTAACATTCAGCCATGGATTGAATTTACTCGTAAAAGATATTTTAAATGTGAAAATAATAATTCATGATGTTGATGAGCCTGAAAGAGATATATTAACAGCATCAAAAGAAATAATTAACTTCTTTAAACGTCATCATCAGATTAGACAAATTTTAAAACGAATAGAAAAAGAAAATAAAAATTGTGTTACTTTAATTAGTTCATTTGCTTCTTGATCCAGATACATTAAAAAATAAAAAAAATCATTGAATGGTGAAGAAGATTATGGATGTTGTCCTTCCTTCGACAAATTTGTTCAATATTTTTCTTAATTTTATATTTTAAGTCAGTTGACGAATAATTATCATATCATTTAATTATTTTATTTGGTTGAAAAAAAGATTATTTACTTTTATATTAAAAATAAGTACAAAAGTTAGATATACCTGAAAAATATTTGTTTTAGTTGAACTGAAATTTTCCTGTATAATGTTTTAAAAAAAAAAAAATGTAACTTTCTATTTTATAGTAAATATCATATTATGCAATGGCTACAAAAAAAGTACTATCATTTAAGAAAAAAGTGACGTACTTTAGTTACTTTTTATATAATAACTAGCTGTTTCACCGGGCTTTGCTCGGGATTTATATCATTTTTTTAGAGTTGCTATTCAATATGATCATTTGTTCAAAAAAATTTAGTCTGACTTGTCAAAATAATCTTTATATTTCTAACTTTACAGTTTTTATCGTTAATTTTTAATCGATGGAATTTTAATTATATCAACTTGGCTATCATTTTTTAAACTGCGAAGAGCTTAATAACGATAAAAGAAATAGGTGGTCAATTAATTTTCTATCTTTTTAACAATTTTGGAACTCTATCAATTATTTTCTGAAAAGAAGTATATGATTATTTTCATCTTTAAATAGCAGAATTAGTGAGACACGTACATTGACTTCGTTTTTAACAGTCAGTACGTTTTCAAATCAAATATTTACTCAATGGCTTGCTAAATTATTATTTGTATCTGTTTTTTTTTATTGTTCCGAGTCAACACACAATATTTGTCAAACACTACTAATCCAGGTGTATCATCAGTTACATCATCAGTATATTTTTCATAGTGAACACTATATGTTTTACTGATTGAATATTTGATTTGAATTCAATATTTATGTAAATTTTTCATGCTGTAACTTCATTTTAATCTAAATTAATATTTATTCATTTTCTTATTTGAATTTTTGATGTAACAATTGATCGAATAAAATAATTTGAGTAAAATCTGATGCTGGTTAATTGACCCATTAACGAATTTATCGGACGCAATCTGAACTATCTTTTAAAAATAAAATTACTACCTAATTATGAGACCAACAATTTTTGTTTTTTTTTTGTCATCAAAGTTAATATGAGAACAGCAATGAAAGTGACAGTGATAATGAAAAAATACGCGTTTCAATAATAGTGTTGTTTATGTAGTAATACAAATAGCCTAGTAAAACTCAATCAAATGATCGGTAAAATAGTTATATTATTAAAATTTACATTGAATAAAAAGTTTCAATCTTGTTACTTATTTTCAATTACTTATTGATAATTTTTAGTGTGGTTTTTTTCCAAACGCTATTTTCAGTTTCATCATAACTAACTAAACTTTTTAAATTAATCTATTTTATTTTCTGACAATCAATTTTTATTTTTACTGATTAGAATTGTAATAATAGGAAACAAAAAACATTAATAATATAATTTCAACGAAAAATTATCAACAAAAAATGATAAGTTTTTCAGGACTATCTGTGAATAATATTAATAATCATATATCGCTAAAATAATAATATTATTAAAAAAATTACAAAGAAAATTTTTTTGTTGAGATGAATTTCAATTACTCTAATGTTTTTCTGATATTTTGATTTTTCTGATTTTTCTTTAATAATAATAATTATACTAATATTTATTAATATGATTATATCAATGAAACAAACGTGGACTTGATTGTGTGAGTGTGTAGCAGCTCTGCTACCAAAGCGCCGCCTGTCGACTCTGGCGTGTAACAGGCTATTAATATGTCAATTTATAATTAATTAATTAAATAATTTATGCAAATTCAATTTATCGTAGGAACCATCGTCGTGAAAATCCCTTTCATTTAAAAAAAAAAATCAAAGCAATCGGTTCAGTAGTTCCTGAGAACATAGGTGACAAAGCTTCGATTTTCACATTTATATATATAGATATTTATATAATAATAATAATTATAATGTAGAAATTGTAATGTAAAAAAATATATGACTACATATTTATAACAATAATAACAAATATGTAGTATTGAACATACTGAGACACTGTTCATGATTTCATATATATATAAAAAAAAATTTACTCTAGAGGTAAATGTTTATAAATAAATAATAAAATTCTTTTGCAATAATAATTTATGTGAATATAATTTTTAATTGATGTAAAATAGAGAATAATCTTTTATTAATGAGTATACATTCACAATAAACATAAAATAAAATATTTGAAATTACCCACGTGAACGGTGATTGGTTTTAGTGAGCTCCGCCTTTTTTGGTTAAAAATAATTTTTTACGGGTAAAAAATCCGGTTAAAAATGCTAAAAATATGAAACACCGGTAAATTAACAACCCTAATTCCATTGTGGTTGCTTCCGAAAAACAGAGAAGTACTATTCACGTTTAGAGGGCCTGTATACTACTAAGTTTATTTTGTAGCTTTTAGTTAAAAATTTGGTTACGCTTATGCAATAAAAATCGTATACGTGTGTGTACAGGGATAGAAACCCGATTCGTTGCGGAAAAGACGAAAATATTTAGGAGTCAATATTGAATATATTCAAAAGTCATCATCGAAAAAAAAATTCAAATCTTTTTTTATCGTATTCGTCTTGCCCAGCACTACAATTTGATAATAGTTTGAAGATTTTTTAATAGCAAACGAAGTTTCTTAAAATACAAATGTAAGGTATTTTAACTTATAGTCTGATCCTTGCGTATAAAAGTTGTCAACTTTGACCAGGGGTATAACACTACATGTATTTTTTTAAGGCCTTATTTGTCACAAGATTCCCCAGATTAAGTCTAGTAACCTTAGTTTTACAGTACCATTTTAAATTCGGATAATAAATTTGTTGACTTTCTACGTTATCGGTATAATATCTTCCTTACCATATCAATTACAGCTTTCTTTAAATAAATGGTAAATTTATACAAAAAATATTATGTATCAATCATTATTTATTCATTTAATGAAACAATGTATTACGAAATAATCGATAGATGAATTCCTTCACTTTATTAATTATTTATTTATTTATTATTACATTTAAAATTTTCGAACAATTATTGCTTATTAAAATGTTACGATCTCTGCGCATGAAACAAATTTTTGCTAGTTAGAAATTGTAGCTCTCAAAAAAATACATGTAGTGCTATACCCCTGACTTTGAAATTTATTATCTCAAAAAACCGACGTTATAATTGAAAGTATAGATATTCATTTCACTCAAAAAATAAGCCAAATGAAAAATTGAGTGACGATTCAATTATCCGAAAGCCACCTTAAGGGAATATCTCCGTCGAATAGTCTATTTACCGATTTCCCAATACTTTGATAGATAAATCTTGGAATTCCCCTGCATCGAATAATCCTAATTTTGTAATTATGTCCTATCTAGTTTCAAAGTTAATTAATTATAAGCACGGGAACTTTTCAAACGATTGAACATTGCATGTACATTTTTTATTCTAACAAAAAAACTGAGTTTACCGATTTGATAAAAAAATAGTATGATAAAATTGATATTGTCTAGATAATTTAGAAAAAATAATTATATTTTTGTCCCATCGCAGTTTGGAGATATTGTTAATTGAAGATTGTCAAGTTCATCAATTTTTAACATAAACGTGAGGCCGAGTAAATCTGAGAGTCAACGATGAGTCGCGCGCCGCTCTATACTTGTATATATACCGATCACACACATGCAGATATATATTTCGTATTTTTATCTGAATACGACTTGGCTGAAATTTGTACAATATCAAGCAAAAATTTTGGGCTCCAACATAGACTTTTTGTTTTAATTCTTACAGTGCTGTGACCTAAACTTTTTCTTTCTACTTCGGTGGAGATACTCCTTTAATAGAGTTTAATATATTTTATTTTTAGTCTTTGGGGCTTATCTTTTTTTTTTAAAAGTCAAAATTTCTTGTCGGTTCTCCTAAAGACGGATATTTATTTTTGTATTTATGAGCCACGTAACCTGTTATGTATAATAATCCTTGCTGAGTAACCCAATTATCTGGGCTTTTCTTGGTCATTTCATTTTTCATCAGTAATATCTAAATAACACAAAGATGAATAACGAACAAAATTTAAATTAGTTAAACTTTTTTTGACAAAATAGTATCCTGACAATATAATATTCAAATTGAAAAAAAGTACTCATAATAAAATAAAATAAAAAAACAATAAAAAAATGCTTTATTATATTATTTGAAATTTAATTTTTTTATTTATTCAGTAAAAATATTCAAATTGAAAGTTTGAATAGTATAAACTTTAAGATTAATAGATTTTAACTTATTTTATCATCCTAAAACTTGATAATAATAAGGTTTCTTCATGATTTTTTTATATTTGACAGACTGGATACATACTGATAATTCATTGGTGGTTATAGTTTATTGAAAATATAAAATATATTTTTATAAATTCATTTAAAATAAGATAATTTATCCCAAACCTGTATTTTGTGTTTCTTCTTTCTAACAATTATCAATTAAATCTAAAAAAAAATTTTTACGTTTATAATATAAATTTTATTTGATTTAATTTTAATTTTAATTTTTTTGTATTTTTAATTTTTGAGATACATACCTTCATGACAAATTGACAATAATTAGACTTCATCAGGCATTGTTGATGAAGATGATTGATCAGACAAATTAGTATTTTCTAATTTATCTCCATCATCAACAGCTAGTCCATCATCTAAAAAAGTTTGTGTTAATACTTCATCTTTGTCATCAATATAATTTTTATTATCTGAGCCAGCTAAATTGTCATCTCCAGTGGTGAAGTCATTTAAATCGATAAGAGAAAATTCTGATTCCATCGATTTATTATCAGTATTTGCTCCAACAGGAAAAAAATTGACAGAATTTTTCCCTAAAATATACCAACGGAATCGATGCTTTATATCCAATGCATTAGGATGGTCATTATTACCACCCATTCTTCGTAAATACGAAAAAGTGTTTTCCAAAATATCCTGATTGATTCGGTAGGTTGGAATATATAATATTTTAGGTTTATCGACAGATTGTTTTTTTTTAAATGATCAAAAAGATTCGTTAATGAAACACAATCAATGGCAATACCTTTTTGAAATTGTTTCATACTTGACATTCCTTTTTTATTGGGAGCATAAACCCTCATTTCAGTAATAAATTTTTTTATATTATGAATCACATTTACTTGTTCATTAAAGTGACTACCAAACCCACTACCAAGAGGATTCTGATGATTATATTCCAGTTTACTATTAAAAATATCAAACCAATCGTTAAATAGTTTGATGACTTGAGCATAATCAGCAGCATCCTCAAATGATAATTTAGATGATAATCTTTCAGTTTAAATGCAACACGTAAGTCTGATGTTTTTTGCAATTGTGAAATTCTCTCTAGACAATTTTTCTTTATGACAATTTTGATAAACAAATCCATGATCAATAAAATGATTTCTTGCAAGCTTAATCATATGTGGAACATCAAGTAATACATAAATGTGATAATTATTATTGCATGAATGTACAAAATAACACTTTTTAATTTAGCTGACTCGTCTGTTTCATTATCATCAAATTTACCTTGGTATTTTAAATTATCACAAGTTCTTGTATCATCTTCTTGTTCATAACCATCATCATCTTCATTAATATAACTGATATTTAAACTCTTTAATAATTGTGCGTTTTTTGTCCCAAAATTACAAACTGTGGCAATAACTCTGTAGCCACAATTATAGAATTTAGTAACTAAATTTAATAAAATTTCTTTTATTACAGCTGTGTCGTAGGCATAGTAAATTGCTTGCTTCCAGTTATTAAATAATCCTCTGGCCATGATAATTTGGACAGTTTTATAAGGACCAATTACTTCCTCATCTTTACGATCAATTTCTATAATATTTGAAATATATAATTCATCAAAACTGAGAACCGTGTACTTATAAAGTTCATCTGTTTTTTTAATTTTTTGTTTCATTATCATAAATACATGCTCCAAAGGACCAGGATTTAAATCAAGTTTAAAAGCCCATCTTTTCAAAGTTGTTATTGAAGGAAGTGGAAAATGTCTTCAGCTTTCCAGCGACTTTTTGTCTGTCCAGGATTCATTAATATTTTAATTTGAGTTAGTGTAAAACCAGATGTCAATGCATTCATATATTTTTGTAACAACTTATATTGTTTTTCTAATTTTCTTTCATTAACAGCAAGACTTTGAAGTTGTTTAATATTCGCAGTTTCTGACTTTTGTAATTGTTGTTTTAAAATATAATTTTCTTTACGATATTCATCAGCTTGTGTTTTTATTTTGTAAATTTCATCTGCTAAACTTGAGAATAGAAGTTCATTAATGGAGTGAACTTAATACTGTCACTGGAATTATTAATAATATGATTATTTATTGTGTCAACTGGATCAAGAGCAGCTTTCTTATCTATCGTGCTTTTTTCAATATTTTGTGCACTATTATAAGCAATTTTGTTTGTACTTATTTCTTTTAAAGGCTTAGTTAAATCAACATCTTCATGAACTGAATTAATTTCCTCAATATTTTCATCAATAGTGGAATTTAAGATGTTGGAAACAAAAAGATCATTTGGCAAATTTTCAGTTGGAATTGCATTAGGCTTCAGAATTGATTTTATGTTTTCTTCTGAGAAATATTCTGTTAGCTACCGAGTTTTGTATGATTTTGATTCAAAATGAATAGAACATACACGTGCTGAAAATAGAGAAAATTAGCTTACAATTCTTAACAGATCAAATGTTTATTATTATTCACTTACCATTATTTAATTCAATATTTTTAGTTTGACATTTTTCCATCCAACCTCTACATACAACCAAGTTTTTTGGAAATCTATGGAAACTAATTTTGTCATTGTGCTTGATGATATTTTTTTCAATTTTTTTAATACAATTGCTTGATGTGTTTTGACAATATTTCATAGCACATTTTACCATCGTAACCTACAATAATAGTAATTAAATAAATAACTAAATAATAACTGATTCATATAAATTTAGAATATTATTTATTAATAACAAACAGATTTCTAATTAAATGATTATTAGAGAAAATAAATAAATCAATAAATAGGTATATACAACGTATAACCTCTAAAATGAAAAGGCTATGTCAAGCACACATAATAAATCAATTTTTAATCACTGTTATCACATTTATTACATACCTCTAAGGATTAGTTTCACATTTATAAATATCTTTTAAATATTAAACAATATTTTTAGTGTTTTTAATCATAATTAATGTAACTTTTAAACAAGTCATGTACACAGTAAAAAAAAAATGTAAAATTTAACATTTTTTGGATGTTAAAATAGGTCTACACTTTTTTAAATGTTAATTTTAACATTTTTTTAAATAATAAAAATTAACACCTAAAAATTGTTAAAAAATTTTTTTTAAATGTTTATTTTAACATTTAAAAAAGTGTTAAAATTATCATTTAGAAAAGTGTAGACCTATTTTAACATCCATAAAAAATGTTAAAATTCAACATTTAAAAAAATGTCAAATCTTAAAAAAAAAATATGCACATTAATATTATTCTGTTACAAATTATTTATTCAATAATCATTATATTTATATAAATTTTTTTAATGATAAATTACACAAGGTTATCTTCAAATTGGAAAATAAAAACTTAAATAAATTCTTATATTGTAATAATACGAACAGTTTTGCTCAAATTTAATTAAAATTTAAAAATGAAAATAATTTATCTTATGATAAAAATGAAAATTACAAGAAATAATCAGTTATGAGAACATTTTTATCTTCCAGAGAATGAATATTCCAAGACTTAGTATGAGGTAAATT
The DNA here is from genome assembly GCA_011426435.1 of Lysiphlebus fabarum. Classification (NCBI taxonomy): domain Eukaryota; kingdom Metazoa; phylum Arthropoda; class Insecta; order Hymenoptera; family Braconidae; genus Lysiphlebus; species Lysiphlebus fabarum. The sequence continues at coordinate 216,041 of WSYQ01001286.1, forward strand.
ACTGACTTTTTCAACAAATACAGCTAAAGTAGGAGTTATAATATATCCTAAACATGACTTTCATATTGCTTCTGTTATAAATTTTTCATATACTACAAAAACATCATGATTCACTGAAAAAAATAAATTTACTTTCCCAAAAGTGGGTAAACGATTAAACTTTGAAATGCATATAATTTTTTTCAGAATTAAATTTTCCCCTTTATGAGTAACTCTTTGTCCAACATAGACACGTGATTTTCTATGTAATTTTTAGGTATCAATAATTACGTCATAATGATCAATTGTTATTAAACTCTGAACTTTAAAATTATGCATTATTGGTTCTGTACTAACTAAAGTAAAATTATTTTCCCAAACAGATAACATGTATTTTTGATGTCGTTTTAATAAAGTAAATGCTACATCTTTATAATTTTTCAATTTTTTTTCTAATTGTTCAAACCATCCATTTTTGCTTTCATATCTCATTGTCCAATAATCAATTTATGGACCCATTTTTTCAATAATTCTAACGTAATGAGTAATAATATGATCTTTTGGAGTCAAATTAACCTGATACCCAGGTAGAAATCTAATGTGCTTAAGACGTCCGGTAGACGTCTTTTTTGACGTTGGATGTATTACAGACATCAGTTTTGGACGTCTAGATACATCAAAATGTTACGCCTATAGACGTCAAATAGATGTCTGGTTAGAATAGACTGCCCTCTATTTCTCTAAACTGAGGCATTAATAAAAAAAGAAAAGGGGTTCTCAAAATTATGGTTTGCTTCAAGTACTTGCATAATAATTGTTTAAAAAAATTATTTAAGCAATTTCATATGTTTTTTTAACCAATAGACAATTAAAAATATATTTGAAATTATTAATTAATAATTTTTAAGTGAACAAATGGCTACGAAAAAAGATGTATTTGCAAAAAGATAAATAATTGGGAAATAATAGTTTTAAATATTATTTATGCAATTGCATTTGTTTTTTATATCAAATAGACAATAAAAAATGTATATTTAGTAATAAATTAATAATTTTTAAAAATACAATTGGCTAAGAAGAAGGATGCATTTGCAAAAAAGACAAGTACTTGTAAAGTAATTGTTTTAAAAATTATTCAATTGAATAAATTTATTTTTATTGAAAATTGAGTATTAAAAATGCATTTAAGAATACAATTTAATAATTTTTAAGAGAACAACTGGCTAAGAAAAAGGATGCATTTGCAAAAAAGACGAGTACTCGTATAATAATTATTTAAAAAATTATTTACGCAATTTCATTCGTTTTTTAAACCAATAGACAATTTAAAATATATTTGAAATTATCAATTAATAATTTTTAAGTGAACAAATGGCTACGAAAAAAGATGTATTTGCAAAAAGATAAATAATTGGGAAATAATAGTTTTAAATATTATTTATGCAATTGCATTTGTTTTTTATATCAAATAGACAATAAAAAATGTACATTTAGTAATAAATTAATAATTTTTAAGTCAACAAATGGCTAAGAAAAAAGATGTATTTGCAAAAAAGACGTGTACTTGTATAATAATTGTTTAGAAAATTATTTACGCAATTTCATTTGTTTTTTTGACCAATAGACTTTTTTTGACAATCTAATTTATATTTTTAAATGTCCAAGGTCTAGAAAGACAAATGTAATGGCATATATAATTATTTAAACAATTATTTTGCAAGTACTTGTCTTTTTTGCAATTACATCTTTTTCTTTAGCAATTTGTATTCTTAAAAATGATTAATTGTTAATTTTAAATACATTTTAAGATGTCCAAAGGCTAAGAAGAAAGATGTAATGGCACAAATAATTTTTTATACTATTATTTCCCAATTATTTATCTTTTTGCAAATACATCTTTTATCGTAGCCATTTGTTCACTTAAAAATTATTAATTAATAATTTTAAATATATTTTTAATTGTCTATTGGTTAAAAAAACAAATGAAATTGCTTAAATAATTTCTTTAAACAATTATTATACAAGTACTTGAAGCAAACCATAATTTTGAGAACCCCTTTTCTTTTTTTATTAATGCCTCAGTTTAGAGAAATAGAGGGCACTCTATTCTAACCAGACATCTATTTAACGTCTATAGGCGTAACATTTTGATGTCATTTAGACGTCCAAAACTGATGTCTGTAAGACATTCAATGTCCAGATTTGACACTATTTTCTATCTGGGTATTCTTTAATTAAAAGTTCATGATGCCTTATTATAAAAATTTTCAAATTTTCCAACAAATCTAATGTTATTTTTGGTGCAAATACAATTTTCATTATATTTAAAAGCAACAAAATGACTTTCCATTTGCCATAATTTTCATTTAATTTTTTAACATCATCTTTGATGATTAAAGGTAAATAATTAAACAAACATAGTGTTTGTGCAGCACGTTGACCAATTGAGTTTGATTTTTTATTTACAGTAATTATTCTTGGAAGATTTGGTCTGTTGTGTAATCCAAAATCAAAAGCCTTAACTTTATTATTTAATTTTTCTAATTTTAAAATGTCATTAATATTGCAAAATAAAAAAAATAATTTAGCAGATCTTTGACAAACCCCTTCAAGAAAATCATGTAATATATCAACAGTTGGATTATCACAAGGATTAAAATATTTAAGTTCAAATAAAGGACTTACCTTTTGAAAATTTAGAGTATCACTATTTGTTTTTACATATTGATGTTGTTTAAATAAAGCAATAAAACTATCTGATGTTCTCAATAACAACTGGTTTTAAGTTGTATTTTTTTTAGTTTCAGCATTAGACATGGTACAAATTCTACAATAGTTATGTGAATTAAAAGATTTATTCATACCAAATAATGCAGCCCTAGCTAAATTATCAAATGCCAAAGAAACAAATGTGCCTTTTAAATTATAATATAATGTTTTAATAAAAATGCCAGTTGTTTCTGAAATTTTAATATCATCTACGATTACTTTTAATACTGGATATATACCATGTTGTTTTACGTCAAGATTATAACATGAAGCTAGCAAATGAATATTATTTAAATGTGAATTGGCAATAGAAAAATAAAATGCTCCTATTTCATGAATCCCAGTTTTACTACCCAATCGATTACATGGCTCAAATTCGTCATAATATATTTGTATTTGTATAGCATTCGGACTTTGTTCGAAAAAAACACTATTCTTAAACACACTACCATCTCTGAAGCTTAAATAAATATTATTTTTTGATTCTTCTTCAGTAAAAAGATTATAATCATTTATGTCATTCAATAAAAATAATAATGTATCTAATATTGGAACGTAAGTTAAACAACTTGTAACAACATGCTGTTTATGAGACCCTGTATGACGATCAAATTTTTTATCTGTCCGAGTACCATGTACTTTACGTACTGGTTATACTATTTCAGCTTGTTGAAAAATTTTTCACGACCATATTTATTTATTATGTTACGAAAAGAATATGTAAATTGATTTGATATATCTTGACGAAATTCAACAGTTGAATTATACACTAAATAATCTAATACTGCTTCAATTATTTCAGAAGTTGATGTAACAATTGTATCTAATACTGAGTCAGGCAATCCTAACGAGTAAAGGGTCGTGATATAATTTAATAAATTTTCTTTAATTGTTTGACCTTCATCATATGCTTCATCTTCGTCAATAAATTCAATTGGTTTATTAACATCAAGATCATTATCGTTTGATACATTTTCAATTTCATATATGTCGTTACATTCTGATGGAACAATATTAATATTCATAATATTTTTACAAATTTTTAAATGCTTTCTCAGTCCACTGGATGTTCTAAAAGTAGCAGGGCATCCTGAACAACATTTTAGAATAAGCTTTGGACACTCAAATAACGTATGTTCTTTACGTAAGTATTTGTAAAAAAATAATCGCTCTGACGCGCCGTAACTGGACCGTGCTCATATGCTTACTACTATAACAGACCGCGCCTTTTTTTTTTTGTTTATTTGTTTAAATATCGAAGTTATGAAAATGCTAAGCTGGGATTTTTTTCTATGATTATTTTTATTCCAAAGATCATTTTTAATATAAATTAAAAAAAATAAAATGCGGCCAAGTTTGAAAAAAATGAATTTCAATTGTTTATTTAACAAAATATGCCATAAATATTGTTTAAACAATTTTTCAAAAAACTTCAATTTAACCGATAAATAATAAGGAAACTTTTTTGTATCTTGAATTATTTTAATTGAATAAATAGTTTTCCAATAGAAAGTATACACAAACCGCTAGTTTTAGAAAAAAAATCACCAAAAACCAAAATTAAAACAATTCCTCAATCAAAAAATTTTGAAAAAAAAAAAAAAAAAATACGTATTTAAGGTTGTTTTCGGAGATCTGAAATCGCACCATATTTTTTTTATTTTGGTCTTATTTCTTTAATGAAATAATTATATACATTGTCAATTCTTTTAAATTTTTTCTTGTGTGTTTTTTTTGAGATATTTACTGTCAAAGTTGACAACTTTAACACACAAGGTATAGGTGTTACTTTATATTTTTTTGTATTTTTATGAATAACTTTTTTAAAACGCACCAGAAAACGTTCAAATTTTAACAGTTTATATTCCTAAGAACGACAAATTTTTTGATATAAATTTTTTTCATTTCGTCTGTTTCGTTTAATAATTATTCAAGTTTGAAAAACAGTAATTTATTGTTTTTCATGGTTTGCGCGCGTGGCGGACTTATAGTTCGGCATCACTGTTTGTCTCTCCTTCGCTGTTTTTCTCTGGCGGAAAGAGGAATCAACAAACAGATACGGACATACACAAACATACAATAGGATTTTTTTTATAGTGTGAAATAGCAGTGTTTCACGATGAAAATTTTGAGTACTAGCAGCACAAAAATCTTGGGGACCCGGACATAAAATATAACGTTACGGTATATAGCGTTTTTAAGCACAAATATTCATTCTACCTTGATTTTGGGAAACAACGTTAATATTTTTAGCCATAAAATAATAAAAAAAATATTTTGGGCAAATCTGTTTTTTGAATTTAAAAAACACGTGGAATTAGCCATATGTACAAATATAAACTTACGTAACCGAGAGGTGTATTTTCATCTCGTATCTTTGGGAAAACTTCAATAATAGCTGCTGCGTATTGTATTTTAATATCTTTTGACAAATAGGTGTTAGTTTTTTCTTTAATTTCAACAAATCACTGACAACTATTTTGACTAAATCACGACGAACTTTTTTTGTTAAAAAAATTTTCTTCCTTTCATAATCATCGAAAACTGCTTGTCCAAGACCAATTTTAAACAAAATCATTAAAAATTTTAAATTTAAATAATAATTTTTCTTTTCAATAAAAAATTATTTACTGTTCCATTCATAACATGTTCATCAACATGAATATCAATATGACGTCGTTTTTGTCTAGGTGAACAACTATTTTAATCATTTAAATTTTCTTGTGAAGTTGATGTTGAGCATGGTGATGGTGAATTTATTACTCGTAGATGTGATGACATATCATCAATCGACTCACATATACCAGTTGGTGTCTCAGCTATAATAATAAAAGATAATTTTGTTTTGTATCATGAATGATGAAATATTTTAGTAATTTCGTTATACACTTACTTATTGAAATACATTGTGTTTTTTTAACAACTAAAGTAACACCACGTCCACTTGCTTCAACAAATTCAATAATAAAATCTGGATCAAGAATTACATCATTCGTGTCAGTAAAAATATATTCACAATTATTCAACTCTGGAAATGTTTTTTTGGCTACAAGAAAAAAAAATATTGTATTTATATTTTCAAAATTAATAACAATAAAATATAAATTAAATAAATTCTGAACCTATATCGACAATATCTTGATATTTGCTTGACAAAGGTATTTTTAACCATCTCTTGACATCTACAATTAAAAAAAAAATATAAATGAAGTTAACAAGAATCCCAAAAAATCATAGGTTATGAATACCAACAATAAGTCAATTAATTAATCAATTATGTTTTTACGTGAATCTTGTCTTAATGTGTAAAAAAGTATAGAATACAAGTAACTTCCTTGAATTATTATTTTTTATATTTATACTTGTTTGTGTTTTATATCACTTTGTTAATATTACAAAATTGTAATGAATCATTTACCAGTGACACAAGAAAAAATAATCGATTAAAAGCGCGGGATTACGATAGCTCCCCAGTGAGACCTATCGGTCCTAACTCGGAATAAAATTAACATTTTTTTAAATGTAAACGTAAATTAACATTTCTTTAATATGTTAATTTTCAAATTGAATAAAAAAAAAAGTGTTAAATTTACATTTTTCAAATGTTAAAAGTGAAAAAATGTAAAATTTTCATTTAACATTTGAAAAAATGTTAAAATTTTAACATTTTTTTTACATTTTACATTTTTTTTTTTCTGTGTATAAATAAATAACAAAGCAATAATAATAACATGACGGGCACACAAATTGAAACACATACAGACAAATTTGGTAAAGATGGCTCCTCATGGTATGGGCAGTAGATTTTTATTTTCGTCCGAGAAATGGACCTACCTGTATATTTCTACCATGCATATGCTTAAATAACTTTGTATATATATCTAGGTATATGTCTTGTTTACATGGATAATTCAAATATAATTAAATATTTATAATTTCTAATTTTATTTATAGTATTTGCGTAATTTAAATTACTGTTTTATTTCAATTTATAAAATTACAAATTTATGTGTCTATATATTTATATATATATTATTTATATATACAATGAACATGTGAACTCGTTATATGCATATATTATTCGTATAACTATTTAGATGAAAACTGCATTCCCGACCGTCGTATGTATTCATGAATAAAGTATAGATGGCGTATAGTATGATTTCTATTTTTTCCCTTAGTAGGTTGAATAATAGATCACCTCATTTTCTCAGACCTAGAGAATGTCGATGCACAATTTCAAAGAAATCGGTTGAGCGGTCTCGGAGGAGTTAGGTGACTAACACCGTGATACGAGATTTTTATTTTATTAGATGTTGTTTTTCTTTCAATTTTTAGATTCGTTAAAATTTTGAAAATTTTCGGAATTTTATCATTGATTTATATCTAAAATTGAAAAATTTCAATAAAAAATGTCTTGAATTACCAAATTATTATAGATTTTTTTTTTTAAGTTTTGAAAATTTCAAAATTTTAAGAATATCCTCAAAAATTTTAGATTTTCAAAAAAATATATATATATATATACATATGTGGAAATTCAGGCCCGCACTTTTGAATTAATATAATAATGCTGACTGTCATGAGAAAATTATTTTAGAAAAAAAAATTAATTACAATTAATTACATGTCATGACAGCCAATAATATGTTATTAATTAAAAAGTGACCCTCGACTTTTTTATTATTCAAATTCGTGAAAATTTTTAAAATTTTCGGAATTTTATCATCGATTTATATCCAAAATCAAAAAATCGAAATGAAAAATGTCTTGATAATTTGCGTAGATTTTTATTTTTAAGTATTAAAAACTTCATAATTTTAAGAATATCCTTAATATAATAATGTTGATTGTCATGAGAAAAGTATTTTAGAAAAAAAAATTATTTACAAAAAAGGTAGGTAAGTGGGTAGGTCATATTTAAAAATAAACGGGCTGGAAACACCTTTAAAGAAGGGGTGGTAACTTCTAAAAAAAAATTCAGGATCCTCATTTTATCTCGATGAACTAGAAAAAAAATTGAAAGTATAATTCTGAGAAGTCGAGGGAAAAAATCTTAGCATTTTAGTTATTTTACCCCATATTTAAAATTTATATATTTTAATATTTGGTAGCTAAGAGATTAAATGGTCATCGTTCAATTATTTGGAGACTTTTAGACGTTTTATTTTTCATCCCGCTATTCCCTACTTTCGTTAAATGCAATTATTTCGTGGCTGTTATATATGTATATGTATGGCAAAACAACGTTTGCCGGGTCAGCAAGTTTCACTATATAATTTTATTTTATGCGTATTTAATTAAATTTTATTAATCAATCACGAAATAAATAAATTAAAGAATTGTCAATAATAGGAAGAAGTAAAATAATAATTAAACAAAAACTAGCCTTGAACCACTGTGCAAGCTGATTGATATGGAGCAGCACTACGTTCGACAATACTTATAAGTTGAAGTGCTTTTCAACCTATCTGAAATTTTGCATAGACCTGGTTTCTTTCGTAATAGAGTGTTCTTTACCTGTCTGTTCTTTAGTTTCACACTGCTTACATTAACAAAAACCAATTGGACCAATAATACATTTTATGTAGGCTCCAGTATGTCAATCACCAATTATTGCAAACATTTTCAAGTCACCCATAATCTTTCTGTATAGATACCATACTTTTTTTTTTCACCAAAAAGTTTCACACATTAAAACTAACACTTTTTGATTAATAAATTTTCCGATAAAATCAATTTTTTTTATGTTAAATTTTATCTCTTCATGGATTTTCCTCAAAAAATATGCCTCAAAAACTCATGTTCATACTTCGAACTTCGCCATATAGCACTTTTTTGATATTCTATTTTAATTTTTTTTGTCTATTTTTTTGTTACTCCATAAGAGCCCATGTTAAACTTTTTTCTTCAAAAACATTACAACTTTTTAATTAGTTTAGTAATTGACATAGGAGTTAGTTTTAATAATTACTGATCACAACAAAAAATCAGTTGTTTTCGAGCAAGCTCAGGTAAAAATCTGCCTATGCGATCGACTTATAATGTCGGAGATATCTCGGGCCTTACGTCGATCCGAGGTAAGACGTTACGCTTGCCGACTTAAGACCGAGGTTTTTCAAAAAGTAAATTTTCCAAATAAAATAAAGAATATTGACTATTAACTCAAAAAAGAATAGTAATCCTCATGCTAAAAGACGTTACACATCATTTAAACTGACAGTTGATTAAATATTGCTAATGTAATAAATATTCAAATAAATACAATAAATAAACAATTTTATTATAAAAAATGCTTTTTAATAATAAAAAATTGAAAATAAAACAATACTGTCGTACGTGTGTCGGAATTGTGTGATATTTGTAAAGATTCTCACAGTCGTAATAATTTTTTTTGTTTAATGATCAAATTAATTAAAAAAAAAATTTTAATGTGCCTAAAATTATTGCAATATTAAATATTAAATATTAAAAAACAATTTTATTATAAAAAATGCTTTTTAATATTAAAAAATTGAATATAAAACTATACTGTCGTACGTATGTCGGAATTGTGTGAGAATTGTAAATATTGTATCGTTATTTTCGCTAGGGATGATTATTAATAAATAAAATATTTAATATTAACAAATAAAATATTTATAAATAACAAAAAGAATAATTTTTTTATTATAAATGTGTTATAACAGTATTTCAGTCTCTCATTTCTTTTCTCGCATGGAGAGTATTTGAGAGCATTTTTTTCAAATACTGAACGCCCGTCGATCAGAGTATTTATGAGTCCCGCTGGTGGCACGGAGAAAGACTCTAATAAAGACTCATCTTTATTTTAAACACACATAAATACTCTGAAATTTTATCCCGGGATTCGTATTGATAATATTTATAAAAAAATTTCCAATTATTTTTAGTGTATGGTATATAAAAAATAATAATCATATTAAAAATGATAAAAAAAAATATAACAATAATGGTAAACAATATAAAAAAACAATTTAATATTATGATAAATAAATCGAACTGGATGGATAATGAATCTAAAAAAATTGCTACAGAAAAATTATCAGATATTAATGAAAAAATTTTTTATACAAATGAATTATTAAATAATACATTAATTAATGATCATTATAAAGATTTAAAAATTTTCAATGATACAAATTTTTTACAAGCTGTATTGAGTATTAATTTATTTAATTACAAAAAAGCAATGGAAAATATAAAAAATATTAACAATAAAAATGATGATTGGACTTTATTTGTAGCTTTAACAACTTCTGTTAATCCATTTTTTAATTTATACAAAAATTTTATCGGTAAATATCTTAATATTTAAAAAAAATACTAACTTATGTATCATGTTGAAGATAATTAATATTGATCATAATAAATAATTTCATAAAATATGTGTCTCAATTAAACAATTGCTTTTTTTTTCTTTTTTCAATATTTCATATTATGAAATAACAACAAATAAAAAATCAAGTGGTCTTTTGATGAATATTTTAAATGTAATTGAGACAAACCACAAAAAAATAAAAAAAACTATAGATATATTTACACCCTACTTTGCCGATCAAAAAGTTACTAGAAAATGGGAACCTCTTTTGTAAAAAATTAATTTTGTTTATCTCGGGCCAACATCAACATTCGTAACGTTTTGTATCGGAGCGACATAATTTCCGATATAACTCCGAGGTTATATCTCGGACAGTCTATTAAATCGACATCGGTCCGAGGGAATATTTCTACCTGGGAGTTTGTAGTAAAATAGTATTAATTAAAGCGTCAATGAAAGAAATTGTGAATAAAATACCCTGGACCGATTACCGTATAGAGAGTCTTGATATAATACCTGCTGCTATATACAACTGGGTAATTGCATTGTACCTACGCAAACGTTGTATAAATGAAGAGCATATGACATTTCTAGCGAGTGAATTCTGAGAACGAATATATTTGAAAAATAATCACACCATTGCCTGGTTAATTAATTATTTAAAAAAAACAAATTTATTATCTAGATTATGTTTTTATGAACTATAAATGTATAATTTCAATCAATTATATTAGTTAGGGAGCCCATCGTGCTTACTTCATCGCATCACGAGTGGAAATAGGTCCAATCGCTTGGTATTGATTTTCTGATTATAAAGAATAAGGATGGACGACCATTTAGGTGGAACATCTTTGATGGCCGACAAAAAAACTTTTTTTTTTTTTTAATTTTGAAGTTTTTTCATCGGCCATTAAAAATTTTCCACTCAAATGGTCGGCCATTGTTATTTTTATATTCAAGACATCAATATCAATCGATTGGACCTATTTCGAATCGTGATGCGATGAGATAAGTTCAGTTTGACCGTTGGCCGCCCACTTTGACTGTCGGCCGCCACTTGCCTTTCCACTTAAATGGTCGGCCATTGTTATTTTTATATTCAGGGCATCAATACCAATCGATTGGACCTATTTCAAATCGTGATGCGATGAGGTGAGTTTACGTACCTCAGACACCCACTCTGACCGTTGGCCGCGACTTGTCTTTCCACCCAAATGGTCGGCCATTGTTATTTTCGTATTTAGGGCATCAATACCAATCGATCGGGCCTATTTGAACTCGTGATGCGATGAGGTAAGTAAAAGCACGATGGGCTCCCTAACTATATCTTTATATAACGAGTGATACGAATCGATGAATTATAAATCAAGAAGGACTTACATATGGGAACGGCATTTTCATTTCACCAAGTTGTGAAATCTTCTATCTTTACAGAAGCGCAAAGTTAATGATTTATATATATCTATATATATAAATGTGAAAATCGAAGCTTTGTCACCTATGTTCTCAGAAACTACTGAACCGATTGCTTTGATTTTTTTTTTAAATGAAAGGGATTTTCACGACGATGGTTCCTACGATAAATTGAATTTGCATAAATTATTTAATTAATTAATTATAAATTGACATATTAATAGCCTGTTACACGCCAGAGTCGACAGGCGGCGCTTTGGTAGCAGGGCTGCTACACACTCACACAATCAAGTCCACGTTTGTTTCATTGATATAATCATATTAATAAATATTAGTATAATAATTATTATTAAAGAAAAATCAGAAAAATCAAAATATCAGAAAAACATTAGAGTAATTGAAATTCATCTCAACAAAAAAATTTTCTTTGTAATTTTTTTAATAATATTATTATTTTAGCGATATATGATTATTAATATTATTCACAGATAGTCCTGAAAAACTTATCATTTTTTGTTGATAATTTTTCGTTGAAATTATATTATTAATGTTTTTTGTTTCCTATTATTACAATTCTAATCAGTAAAAATAAAAATTGATTGTCAGAAAATAAAATAGATTAATTTAAAAAGTTTAGTTAGTTATGATGAAACTGAAAATAGCGTTTGGAAAAAAACCACACTAAAAATTATCAATAAGTAATTGAAAATAAGTAACAAGATTGAAACTTTTTATTCAATGTAAATTTTAATAATATAACTATTTTACCGATCATTTGATTGAGTTTTACTAGGCTATTTGTATTACTACATAAACAACACTATTATTGAAACGCGTATTTTTTCATTATCACTGTCACTTTCATTGCTGTTCTCATATTAACTTTGATGACAAAAAAAAAACAAAAATTGTTGGTCTCATAATTAGGTAGTAATTTTATTTTTAAAAGATAGTTCAGATTGCGTCCGATAAATTCGTTAATGGGTCAATTAACAAGCATCAGATTTTACTCAAATTATTTTATTCGATCAATAGTTACATCAAAAATTCAAATAAGAAAATGAATAAATATTAATTTAGATTAAAATGAAGTTACAGCATGAAAAATTTACATAAATATTGAATTCAAATCAAATATTCAATCAGTAAAACATATAGTGTTCACTATGAAAAATATACTGATGATGTAACTGATGATACACCTGGATTAGTAGTGTTTGACAAATAATGTGTGTTGACTCGGACCAATAAAAAAAACATATACAAATAATAATTCAGCAAGCCATTGAGTAAATATTTGATTTGAAAACGTACTGACTGTTAAAAACGAAGTCAATGTACGTGTCTCACTAATTCCGCTATTTAAAGACGAAAATAATCATATACTTCTTTTCAGAAAATAATTGATAGAGTTCCAAAATTGTTGAAAAGATAGAAAATTAATTGACCACCTATTTCTTTTATCGTTATTAAGCTCTTTGCAGTTTGAAAAATGATAGCCAAGTTGATATGATAATTAAAATTCCATCGATTAAAAATTAACTATAAAAACTGTAAAGTTAGAAATATAAAGATTATTTGGACAAGTCAGACTAAATTTTTTTGAACAAATGATCATATTGAATAGCAACTCTAAAAAAATGATATAAATCCCGAGCAAAGCCGGGTGAAACAGCTAGTATATATATATATACTAGCTGACCCGGCGAACGTTGTTTTGCCATACATATACATATATGCCAGCCACGAAATAATTGCATTTAACGAAATGATCCAGGCTAAATCCCTTGCCTGGGATTGTATTTTGTTATTTTTTTTATTAATAATATATTTTTGTGTACTTTATTCTTTTAAACAAAAAAAAAAAATTTTATAATCTGTCGATTATCTAAGCTTGAATTAATTTTTTAATAACAAAATGTTTTTTGTTATTGTTTTTCGATAAAAAAATTTTTTTCATTAATAATATATTTTTGTGTACTTTATTCTTTTGATCAAAAAAAAAAAATTTTTAAAATCTGTCGATTATTAAAGTTTAAATTAATTTTTTAATAATAATTTTTTAATAACAAAATGTTTTTTGTTATTGTTTTTCGGTAAAAAAATTTTTTGTCCATCCAATATAATTGTGTGTACTTGTCCCTTTTAAACAAAAAAAAAAATTTGTGAGCCATTCTAGACTCGCGGGTTAATTATGTGTAAACATCTTTGGCGCAAATATAGTTTTAAAAATGTAATTTATCTCGATTTGTTGAATTTTTTGATATATATAACAAGATAATATTATTAATTATTATTTATAAATAACAATTATTATTATTTATTAGAATAATGATATTATATTAATTCCTGAACATAATTGTCTAATGGACAAATAACTGAGGAAAAGGATGTGCTCAAAAAAAAATATATATCCCATCAATAATCGTTTATTGTTGTCTTTTTTTGAGTACATCCTTTTTTTTAGCCACATATTATTTATTAGTAATACTAATTATTATTTTTAATAATATGAAATATTATTTATTGATAATATTAATGATTCAATAACTATTATACAACAATCAAATGCATTTCTTAAGAACAAATGGATAGGAAGAAAGATGCAGTTGTTCAAATAATTCGTTAAAAAGTAATTGTACTAGTAATTGTATTTTTTTAATTTCCAACGTTTTTCGTAACTATTTGTTAATACAAAAATGCCTTTATGAAACTTTAAATTCATTTATAATTATAACAAATAGCTAGGAAGATAGATGCAGTTGTTTAAATAATTTTTTAAAGAGTAATTGTACCAATAATAGTTTATTTTTTTTTTTACATTTTCATCTGTACTGAATTTTTTAGGAACAAATATATTATTACTATAATTATATAATTTTCGAACAATATTTAGGCAAATAATTGTTTTTTTTCACAAATCCATTTTCTCCCTTATTCATTTGTTCATTCAAAAATTATTGATTGTTTATTCAAAGTTCATTAAATTTGAGGTCCACCGGTAATTGTACTTGAATAAATAAGTTTTTAAACAATAACAAAACAAGTGATTGTCTTCTTTTTAATTATATCTTCTTTCGGAACTATTTGTTTAAGAGTAATTTGTAAGAGTAATTGCATAAATAATAGTCTATTTTTGAAATTACATATTCTTCCATAGCCAATCGTTGATTTAAGAATTATTAATTATTTATTGAAGATTTATTTTTAAATATTAATGACCTAGAAAGATAGATGTAATTGCATAAATAAATTTTTGAATAATTATTTTTTAAGTATTTGTTTATTGAATTAATTACTTTAGGTAATTTTAAATGCATATCACAAGAACAAACAGCTAGAAAAACAGATGCATTTTTTTAAAGAATATTTTTATAGTCAATTATTTTTTTTTCTATTTGCATCAGATGTCGTAGCTGTTAGTTAATTCAAATGATTAATTTAAATAATTTTAAATATATTCAAAATCAACAAATGACTTTAGGAAGACGAATGCAATTGATCGAATAATTTCTTAAACAGCAGTTGTAAAAGTAATTGTAAAAGTAACTGTAGATAATTTATTTGTTTATTTATCATAAACAAATGGCCAAAGATACAATTGATTAAACAATTTTTTGAATAATATTTATACAAGCGTACTTTTCTTTTTTGAAACTCCATAATTTCTATTAGTCATTTATTCTTTAAAAAAGTAATTTATGTAAAATTAAATGGATTTTGCAAAAACAAATGGCAAGGAAGAAGGTGCGATTGATTTAATAATTTTTTGAACATTAATTAAACAAGTTATTGTCATTTTTTCATTTGCACTTCTTTCCGAAGCTCATTAAATATTGTTTATTAAAGAAAATAATTAATGCAATCTTAAATGTATTTATCAAATGCAAATGTCCAGAAAAACAAATGTAATTTATTAAATAATTTTTTAAATAATAATTCTACGAGTACTTGTCTTTTAGCAACTCCATCTTCTCTATTAGTCATTTGTTCATTAAATAATTATTAACTATGTTCCTTCAAAAAGTATTTCAAAAAATTCAATAGCTAGGAATATACAGTTGTGATTATAATCTATAGATAAATAATTGTTCAAACAATAATTAAACTCCCGTAACCGTTTGTCTAAAAAAAAATTATTATATAAATAATAAATATACAATGTTACTATTTTTTTACAAGATAATATATAATATAGTTATATATATTATTATTTATCCCCTCAAGCATTTGATTTACTAGAAGCGACATTATTTACATTTATACGACAGAACGCTTGATGGTAACAATTACCGACAGCGCAATGTAAATATATTAAAAAGTAATGGCAATATTATTAGAAAAGGACTTCGAAAACGGATATGACGCTCTTTTTTTGACTTTTGCCTTTCACTCCATATAACTAAATCCTGGACCCGCGCCGAAAGATGTTTACACATCAAAAATTTTTGAAATCGGTTTATTATTAAAGCTACTATGCAATTGTTGATTTCATTTACTATAAATAATTGCTTTTGTTAATAATTCTAAGTCATGGATGGATAGGACGCGAACAAAAATGAAATTAAAACGAAATATCAATCCCGAGTTTTTTTTCTTCGATCTTTGCTTTTTATAATTCTGTCTTTGTTTTTGTTTTTTTTTTCTTTTATTTTTTTTTCGGTCGATCGCGTGAGCGTTTTTTTTTTTTTTTTTTGACGTCATCAGATGAACACTCTACGCCAAGATAATAATTATTTACAACTTAGAAAATTAATATTAATTAAACGGTTAGTAAAGAAAAAAAAATTTATTTGAAATACCCCCCTTAAAAAATTTTTATCTATAGTTTTTATATAAATTTTTTTTTTCTATAATTATTAGAAACCGAGAAATTAACGATTTTTTTTTTATTTTTTTTTTTTCAGCCCTTTCTGAGGGGGGTAGAATTTTTTAAATAATTTTTCCGAAATCCCAAGGACCGAATTAGTTAGTATGAATTTTTTTAACTAAAAGCAATAATATTTTTGAAAATGTCTGTTTAAAAAGGATTTAGACCGGATCAAAAGTAGGGAATAGCGGGATAAAAAATTAAACGTGTAAAAGTCTCCAAATAATTAAACGATGAACATTTATTCTCTTAGCTACCAAATATTGAAATACATCTATTATAAATTTTAAATATGAAGTGAAATAACTAAAATGCTAAGATGCTTTTCCCTCGACTTCTCAGAATTATACTTTCAATTTTTTTTCTAGTTCATCGAGATAAAATGAGGATCCTGAATTTTTTTTTAGAAGTTACCACCCCTTCTTTAAGGGTGTTTCCAGCCCGTTTATTTCTAAATATGACCTACCCACTTACCTACCTTTTTTGTAAATAATTTTTTTTCTAAAATACTTTTCTCATGACAATCAACATTATTATATTAAGGATATTCTTGAAATTATGAAGTTTTTAAAACTTAAAAATAAAAATCTACGCAAATTATCAAGACATTTTTCATTTTGATTTTTTGATTTTGGATATAAATCGATGATAAAATTCCGAAAATTTCCAAAATTTTCACGAATTTGAATATTAAAAAAGTCGAGGCTCACTTTTTAATTAATAACAAATTATTGGCTGTCATGACATGAATTTTTCAGAAAAAAAGCGGTGGAAACACCCTCAAGCAATAGTTGGAAAATTCCAGAGAATATTTAGGATCTTCATTTTATCTCAGTGAATTCAAAAATGGATACAAAGTTCAATTCCAGTGAGGTTTTCTCCGAAAGATAGAGGAATACTATTATTTACGTTTAGAGGGCCTGTATACTCCAATTCGTTGCAGAAAAGACGAAATTTTTAAAAGTCAATATTGAATATATTGAAAGTCATGGTCAAAAAAAAAATTCAAATTTTTTATATCATGTTCGTCTTGCCGAAGACTACAATTTAAAGATTTTTTAGTGGCAAATGAACTTTCTAAAAATAGAAATGTAAGGTATTTTAACTTGTAGTCTTATCCTCGCGTATAAAAGTTGTCAACTTTGACATTTATTATCTCAAAAAAACAACGTCAGAATTGGAAGTATAGATATTTATTTCATTCAAAAAATACCCAAAAAAAAAATTAAGTGACGATTCAATTATCCGGAAGCAACCTTAAGGAAGTATCTCCGTCGAATAGTCCATTTACCGATTTCCCAATATTTTGAGAGACAAATCTTGAAATTCCCCTGCATCTAATGATTCTAATTTTGTAATTATGATCCATTTAGTTTTAGAGATAATAAGTTTTAAGCACGTATACTTTTCGAACGATTTAACATGGCATGTATAAGAATTTTTATTTAATATTTTTTTTTCTTGTATATTTTTTATTCTAACAAAAAAACTGAGTTTACCGATTTGATAACAATTTAGTATGATAAAATTGATATTGTCTAGATAATTTTGGAAAAAAATTATATTCTTGTTGGTCGCATCGCAGTTCGGAGATATTCTTGATTAAAGTTTATGAAATTCATTAATATTTGACATAAACGTGAGGCCGAGTGTATCCGAGTGTCATTGCTGCGTCGCACGCCGCTCTATACTTGTATATACAGATCACATACATGCAGATATATATTCCGTATTTTTATTGGTATACGACTTGGCCGTGGTTGGCTGAAATTTGTACATTATCAAGCAAAAATTTTGGGCTCCAATATAGACTTTTTGTTCCAATTCTTACAGTGCTGTGACCTAAACTTTTTATTTCTATTTGCGTAGAGATACTCCCTTTAGTATATTTTTTTTTGGTCTTTTGGGCTTATCATTTTTTTTTATTCAACGAAATGTGGGTGAAAATGGTCATGAATTTTTTTCTTTTTGTGGGCCTTATTTGAATTATTATGACCAATTTCTCGATCATATACTAATTTTTTTATTAAGGAAATAGTGATATTTAAATTTAAATTTTCTGGATCTGTTTGAATTTTTGTAAATGAACGACAAAACTTAAGATGTAAATAATTTTGAATTATAATTATTCTCAAATAGTATTTAAAAAAAAAGTAATAATAATTCATCATACAGGTTCTTCCAAATCACAATTTCAAAAATTTGAAGTCGTTTTATTATGATATAAAATATTCCTACAAAGGCGCCCCTGCTCCTCCCGTGATTTTAGTAAATTTTTTCAAGAGGTAAGTGCCATTTTGCCATTTCTCATTTTAATCAAAACTTTTATGTGGGTTCTAAGATGAAATCGATAAACATTTCTCATAAAATTGGAGTGGGCAATATACGCCTAGTATGTTTCAGCTCACCTTAAGATTTTGCAAAATTGCAAACTTTTCGAATTTTTGGAAATTTGTATATATTTTCTAGACTAAAAAAAAAAAATCAATAAAATTGATCTTTCGATGGAAGTGTTGTATTACTAAATTTTTTCCATTTATCAAGATAATTATTTGGAAAAACTCCTTTTTTAGTGATTGATTCGAATCCATCATTATTTGCGCACAAACTTTTTGTTTTTTTTAAATTATCTAGATTGTTTGATTAAAAATCTGTTGAACTTGCCATAAATCTGTATGAATCAATAAAACTCAACTCGATCCTTGTACTTTTTACATGTTTTGTGAATCAAATGTATCTTTCTTTTTTTATTCTCAGTATATTAATTTTATCATGAAACTAGTTTTTTAATTTTTTTTCGATAGATGAGCAGAATAACCTGTAAGATTATTGAATACTGCTGGAATTTTACATGATTCTTAAGAATTTATATTACATGATTGATGTGCGGCATCTCTAAATTTTGATGTAAATTGACAATGATCACGTACCTTAACATCATTATTCGTGAAAGTTACTTCACGAATATGACATTTTTTTGCGTTGAAAAATTGTAATCTTTCATCGCGCGTTAATGACATTGGTTTAATATTATCTCATATATTATTTACTTTATGAGCTATTTGTTCGAGCTTAGAAATAAACCAATCAAGTAAACTTTCACCACAGTGAAGATTGAAATTGGAAAGTGAATATCATAATTACCTTTTAAATAGTATGCGATACTACTTGGAATGTGTTTTTGATAAAGTTGATTTTTTTCATGTTTTTTATTTTGCACTTTTTAATTAATGTACTATTTCTGATATTATATTTACTGATGAATAATCTATTAACAGATCAAAAAAATTTTTGAGGTTATAATTTACTTGTTATATGGTTAACAGTATATAATATTCCCATAATAATCCACAAAAAGAAAGAGAACTTTAAAAATGCACTTGCTTAAATACTGCTATCCCCACTCTTTTCAATAATTACTAGAGCAACTAGATAGAGCTAATAACATTTTTTATTTTTAAAAGATAGTGTTTAGAAGTAAGCAAAATAATAATATTCAATTGAAGAATTATTGTATACTTTTAGAAACTTTTGAATGGTGGCAATGGTGTGACTTTGAAACAAAATTAACAAAAAACTATTTTTATGGGCCCTATAACGTTTACATTATTTATAATAATCTAATAATAATTTGAAAAATTGACATAACCATTATTGTAGTGAGTGAAGTTGCGTATAAATATTTTATTTATAGACTGATCAAATGATTATCTATCTAACTAGACGTGAAGTCTTCTGCCCTGCTTTGAAAGTTCTTAAATGTAAATTTCATGATCCTTAGATCAAGCCACGATTGAGACAATTTTTTTTCTCTTTTGTACTACTATGGAAATCATATATTTCGAATACAACTATCTAATACTTTACATAGTAGCGCTGAGCTTCAATGGTTAAGCTGGTAGCGCATTGTACTTCTACGGTAGAGACCCGAGTTCTAATCTCGGTCGAGAATAGAATTTTTTTTTCGAAGTAAATATAGTTGGGAGTATTCGAAAATTGAAATTGATGGGGGTATTAAAACTAAAATAGTGACATTCAAAATTTAAAATAGCAAAATTCTAAAAAAATCTCCTCGGAGCGTAATCCGTAATGGAGCGTAATGGTGCATGATTATAATTTTCATTGTAGGCTTTGAGTTGAATTAGGTAGAATTTACCTCGATAATATTTTTAAATTCTCATGTTATCTATGTGAATTTATAATGGTTGATTTTTTCAGAACTAAACAGAATAATTTCAATACTTTTCTTTCTACAGATAGCTTTGAATCATCAAATTAAGTTTATCAAATTAGGATACAGATTTAAATCATGCACGATTACATTTCTTGAATTTAACCATATTGTCGTACTTAAATTCACCAGGTATAACGCAGGATTTTCAAAATAAATTTTTATAAGAATAAAGTTTAGAATAATTAATGTAATTAAGCATTTTAATATTCAGATATTTTAATTTTTTTATTTTAAAAAGTTTGAAAATAATTATTTCAAATTCGCTGAAGTCGAGACGAATAGTTTTATAAGTCATTAAAAATGCTGACAATAATGAGAACAGTAACTTCGTGTGTTGACGATTACAAATCAAAATCATCATGGTATAACTTATTTTCCGTAAGAAAGTAGAGGCCATAAATACCTAAAAATGAAGGATTATTTGATTATTTTACGAACCAAAACTGTAAGGTCGAAAACATGATTATAGTAAAAGAATTACAGAGTCATAGTATTGTTTGAGTTTATATCACAAACTATTAATAAATTTGTCAAAAAAAAAAAAAAATTTGTGAGCCATTCTAGACTCTCGGGTTAATTATGTGTAAACATCTTTGGCGCAAATATAGTTTTGAAAATGTAATTTATCTCGATTAGTTCAAGGTGGCACTTTTTTAAAAAATTAAAAAAATGAAAATTTTAAAAATTTAAAATGAAATTTTTATAATGGTTAAGGCTTTAAGTCCGGAATCCACAAAATTTCAATTTTTTCTATTTTCTTCTTTTTTTTTTTAAATGCCACCATGGTATGATGCCACGGTCGAAAAACACGTAAATTTATTCTAAATCTATTAATTTTTCCAAACTGCTTTTTTTTAAATGTTCTATCCAAAGAATTTGTTTTTTTTTTGGAGCTATAGATAAAGTGCGTGGCAACCCAACATATTATTTAAATACTTTTTATCGCAAGGAAGAAAGGGAGTATTGTAAAGTATTGTTTTTTAATACTCTGCTTCCGGTTTCGAAATTTAGAAATTTTTTGATATATATATAACAAGATAATATTATTAATTATTATTTATTATTAACAATTATTATTATTTAATATAATAATAATATTATATTAATTCCTGAACATAATTGTCTAACGGACAAATAACTAAGGAAAAGGATGTACTCGAAAAAAATATATATCCCATCAATAATCGTTTATTAAATTGTCTTTTTTTCAGTACATCCTTTTTCTTAGCCACATATTATTTCTTAATAATTCTAATTATTATTTTTAATAATATGAATTAATATTTATAGATAATATTAATTAATTAATAACTATTATACAACAATCGAATGCATTTCTTAAGAACAAATGGATAGGAAGAAAGATGCAGTTATTCAAATAATTCGTTAAAGAGTAATTTTACTAGTAATTGTATTTTTTTAATTTCCAACGTTTTTCGTAACTATTTGTTAATACAAAAAATGACTTTATGAAAATTTAAATTCATTTATAATTATAACAAATAGCTAGGAAGATAGATGCAGTTGTTTAAATAATTTTTTAAAGAGTAATTGTACCAATAATAGTTTATTTTTTTTTTTACATTTTCTTCTGTACTGAATTTTTTAGGAACAAATATATTATTACTATAATTATATAATTTTCGAACAATATTTAGGCAAATACTTGTTTTTTTTCACAAATCCATTTTCTCCCTTAGTCAGTTGTTCATTCAAAAATTATTGATTGTTTATTCAAAGTTCATTAAATTTGAGGTCCACCGGTAGTTGTACTTAAATAAATAAGTTTTTAAACAATAACTAAACAAGTCCATATTTTCTATTAGTCATTTGTTCTTCAAAAAAGTAATTTAACTAATTACTAATTTAAAAGTAAGTGGATTTTGCAAAAACAAATGGCAAGGAAGAAGATGCGATTGATTTAATAATTTTTTGAACATAAATTAAATGAGTTATTGTCATTTTTTAATTTGCACTTCTTTCCGAAGCCAATTAAATATTGTTTATTGAAGAAAATAATTCATGCAATCTTAAATGTATTTATAAAATCCAAATGTTCAGATAAACAAATGTAACTTATTGAATAATTTTTTAAATAATAATTCTACGAGTACTTGTCTTTCAGCAACTCTATCTTCTCTATTAGTCATTTGTTCATTAAATAATTATTAACTATATTTCTTCGAAATGTATTTTAAAAAATTCAATGGCTAGGAATATACAGTTGTGATTATAATCTATAGATAAATAATTTTTCAAACGATAATTAAACTCCCGTAACCGTTTGTCTATTAAAAAAAATTATTATATAAATAATAAATATACAATGTTACTATTTTTTTTACAAGATAATATATAATATAGCTATATATATTATCATTTATCCCCTCAAGCATTTGATTTACTAGAAGCGACATTATTTACATTTATACGACAGAACGCTTGATGGTAACAATTACCGACAGCGCAATGTAAATATATTAAAAAGTAATGGCAATATTATTAGAAAAGGACTTCGAAACCGGATATGACGCTCTTTTTTTGACTTTTGCCTTTCACTCCATAAAACTAAATCCTGGACCCGCGCCGAAAGATGTTTATACATCAAAAGTGAATCGCATAGAACACTGTACGTTGTTTTGTTTTTTTTTTATCTTGTTTCCATCTTTTTATTTAGTTCTATCTAGTTCAGTTTTAATATCAATGCAGTTTAATACAATGGCATATTTTCTTGAAGCTGTTTAAATCTAAATATAAAAGTCGTTCAATGAATTTTAAATATTTCTTCCGCTATCCTTATTAACCAAACGTAATTTTCGTAAATTTAGTTATTTTTTTCTTATATTTTCAATTTTTATTTTCCTCATGATATTCAATGTCCAATTAAAGTCATTAGTATTTAATTTTTTATATTCTTGGCTAAAATATTTCGATGTTTCCATATATATATCTTGTCATGGAACTATATTAAAATTTATCAATTTCAAATTGCATTAGAATATTCCTAAGTATCAACGGAATAAATTTTGAATTAAAATTTGATCCATCGTTCATAGTTATGAACGTAATCAATATTTTTTGAGGCTTTTAGTCACAACCCCAGAGGTTTATGAAGTTGTTTGTGTGGAAGATTGAAAGACGAATTGTGAGATATTGTCTCTAAACTATGTGAAGATGAACGATTTTGCCGAACACATCCTTTCAATATTCCTTCAGTGATTCCATCAGTGAAACTTGGAGGATTCGGTCTTCTCACTTTTCTTTCAAGCTCCAAATGTTTTTTTATCTGCTTTCTATTTTTCGCTCTACGATTTTGAAACCAAATTTTTACCTGAAACATATGTAGCAATGATTTGTGTGTGAAATATAGAGACTACTTAGAATCAGCAATAGCATAGTGGTCAAAATCTAAGAGACACAGAAAAAATGAACTGCTTGAATCATAAAGCAATGTCTTCGTATTTACAGACTGTCAGAATAGAGAAACATGACAATTTTTCACAAATCTATTACTTATTCACTTCCATAAAACAATTGATGAAACAATAATATTTTTGCCGATATATTTTAATTTTTAAAATTTTGAAAAGTAAAAAAATGAATATTTTACATCCGCTGAAGTCAAAACGAATAATTATATGAGAAATGAAAAATGCTGATCATTATGGAAACAGTAACTAGCCATTGACTGATTGCTAGTCCCACTTCAGAAAATTAGAAATTAAGAAATTATAAAGAGTAAAAATCTAGAAAGGGAACTCACTCTCGTGAGTAGTGTATCTATAAGAGATCTAGATCAGTCGGGCGGTCAGGGGAAAGGTAAATTGGGGAAGTCAGAGGGGTACGGCTGAGTAGGTAAAACAGGAATGATAGTTTTGAATATATGATAGACGAGGCAAAAGGTAGATCGAGGACGTCAGAGGGGTACGGCTGGGTAGGTAACACAGAAATAATAAATTTTTTCCTTTTCATCGGTCGATATTGAAGAATTATTATATAAATGTAGGTAGCAAAGAAAAAAGATGTAGCTAAAGATATATAATAATAAAAAAAAAAATATACTTTGTAGCTAAGAAAAAAATATAACTGAGAATATATAATAAAAAAAAAATAAAAAATACAAAATATATATATTAAAAATATGTATATACAAAAAAATATATATTTGCAAAAGTAAATATATATTTCTGAGTTGGGTTTGAACCAGCGACATATGTATAAATCTGAAATAATAAAATGAAAAAAAGAAAAAATATACTTTGTTGCTAAGAAAAAGATGTAGCTAAGAAAAAAGATGTAGCTAAGAAAAAAGATGTAGCTAAAGAAATATATAATGAAAAAAAAATAAAAAATAAAAAGTATACACTAAAGTATATACTAAAAAAATTTTTCGAGCCGGGTTCGAATCAGAGACCTATGTATATACCCAATATTTCAAAAACATGTGAGAAATAATAATAATGAGAAAAAATTTTTTTCTCTGAGCTATATATATATATTCATTTCTTAATCAAATCTAAGAAAAAAGATGTAGCTAAAGATATATAATAATAAAAAAAAAAAATACTTTGTAACTAAGAAAAAAGTATAACTGAGAATATATAATAAAAAAAAAAAATAAAAAATACAAAATATATATATACTAAAAAATATATATTTGCAAAAGTAAATATATATTTCCCAGTTGGGTTTGAACCAGCGTCATATGTATAAATCTGAAATAATAAAATGAAAAAAAAAAAAATATACTTTGCTGCTAAGAAAAAGATGTAGCTAAGAAAAAGTGTAGCTGAGAATATATAATAAAAAAATAAAAAATTCAAAATATATATACTAAAAATATATATACTAAAAATATATATCACAAAAGTGAATATATATTTCCGAGTTGGGTTTGAACCAGCGACCTATGTATAAATCTGAAATAATAAATTGAAAAAAAAAACATACTTTGTAGCTAAAAAAAAAATTTAGCTGAGAATATATAATAAAAAAAATAAAAAGTTCAAAATATATATACTAAAAATATATATATATATATTTTTAGTATATATATTGATATATATGGTTAATTCCACGTGTCTTTCAAATTCAAAAAATAGATTTCCCCAAAATATTTTTTTTATTATTCTATGGCTAAAAATATTGGATACGTATTTTTTTTTTTTTTTTTTTTTTAAATTTTTTGACTTAGAATTTTTTTGATTTTGGTTTTTGATGATCGCGTCGTATAACTGACTCGCGCTCGACTTTTGTTCAACCGCCCTTGTAAATTGTAAATAAAATATTAAATATGTGATTTCTATATGTAAAAAGTATATATTTTAATATTTATGAGAATAAATAAATGAAAAATATATAAATATATGTATTTATTCAAACAAATAAATGAAAAATAAAGACAAAATCATTTCTAACTATAGTAAACGCTCGTACGCTTACTACTAACAAACCGCGCGTCGGAGCGAGTTTTTACCTGTTTATTCATTTAAATATAGAAGTTATGAAAATGCTAAGCCAGGATTTTTTTTTTTAATTATTTTTATGCTGAAGATTATTATAAAAAAAAAAAAAAAAAAAAAATGGGTCCAAGTTTGAAAAAAATAAATTTCAATTGTTTATTTAACAAAATATGCCATAAATATTGTTTAAACAATTTTTTAAAAAATTTTATTCAAAACTATAAATAATAATAAAACTTTTTTGTATCTTGAATTTTTTTGATTAAATAAATAGTTTTTTAATAATAAGCATCCACAAACTTCTAGTTTTAGAAAAAAATCATCAAAAACCAAAATCAAAAAAATTCTAAGTCAAAAAATTTTGAAAAAAAAAAAAAAAAAAAAATACGTATCCAATATTTTTAGCCATAGAATAATAAAAAAAATATTTTGGGCAAATCTATTTTTTGAATTTAAAAGACACGTGGAATTAACCATATATATATATAATAATAATATATATATATAATAATAATATATATATATATATATTTTTAGTATATATATTTTGAACTTTTTGTTTTTTTTTATTATATATTCTCAGCTACATTTTTTTCTTAGCTTTTGTAGCTATATATTTTATTGTATATTTTTTTTTCAATTTATTATTTGAGATTTATACATAGGTCGCTGGTTCAAACCCAACTCGGAAATATATATTCACTTTTGTAAATATATATTTTTTAGTATATATATTTTGAATTTTTTATTTTTTTATTATATATTCTCAGCTACAATTTTTCTCAGCAGCAAAGTATATTTTTTTTTTTTTCATTTTATTGTTTCAGATTTATACATATGTCGCTGGTTCAAACCCAACTCGGAAATATATATTTACTTTTGCAAATATATATTTTTTAGTATATATTGTTACGTATTCGCATTTGCGATTACGTTTCTTTTTAAATTTTAACCATTAATTTTTAAGTTTGGAATTTACCGGATGTAACGCGATATTTTAGTTATTTAAAAATTATATTATTTTTATTTTAACATTTTTACAATTTTTCATTTAATTTTGCTGACCTATTTTTAATTATTTAAATAGACGTTGTAAATAAATATTTTACATCCGTTAAAGTCAAGACAAATAATTTTATAATAATTTTATAATGCTGACTACCATGAGAACAATAATTGGCCATTGGCTAATTATTAGTCCCACTTATAAATTTTAGAAGTTAAGAAAATATAAAAAGAATAATTTTTAAGAGAAAACTCACTCTCGTGTCATACTTAAATCTGTCAACATCTGATAAAATAATTAAACACTTAATTAGATTTAAAAAAGAGAAATATTGAAGTGAAAATTTATTCTTGTTACCACCTAACTATTGACTTTTAATTATTCGGGGTGTTTCTTCATATATTTAATTCATTGTATCTTGTATTTGATCCATTGACTTCTATCAACGATGGCTATCCAGACTGACGCGCCCTCAAAACAATTGGATTTTAAAACTACAAGGTACATTTATTTTCTACAACCTAATCACATTCCCGCTAGCCTGTAGGTAATAGCAAAATAAGAGGATTAAAAATAGTTAAATGTCAGGTTGTTGTTTTTCTATTATTATCAATTTATTATTTGATTATTACATCAATGGTAATTTATTTTTAAATAGTATCGGGGATAAAAATTTAAATATCAAATAAAAATAGCAACCTGGCACGTAACAAAACTGGTGTCAGAAGTGGGATATTGTAATGTGAAAGTAGAAAAAAATTAAAAATATAAAAATAAAAAAAAAAAAAAAAAAAAAAAAAATTTAAAAAGATTGTAAATTACAAAAAATTATAAGACAAAAATTTTCAATAAAATATTTTTTTATCACACGAGAGTCACTTAAGATCAAATGAAAAATAATTAAAATTTATAAACAAAAGAATATATAATAAAATTTTTTATACAAGATGTCAGACAAAGAGTTTAGATTCAGTTCAGGGGTATGTTATAACGATGAAGACGAAAGTTGTTATGAAATTATAATGAATCGATTACAGGCTTATACACATTTATTATCAAAAAAATTATCGGAACAACTAGGGTTCGATAAATACAATTCAATAGGGATATCTATTTTGATAAAAAGGGACGTAAATATGATAAAAGGTGCTATAGAAAAAAAAATTTTGTTGGAAAACATAGAAATAAAAAAACAATTAAATCAAAAAAATGTAGAATTAGAAACTTTAAGAAATATTAATGAAAATTTAATCAAAGACAATAAAAGATTAAACTCGAAATATAAATTGGAAATGGATCACAGATTACTAATGATAGAGTCTTTTGAAATAGAAAATCAAAATATAAAAGTTAAAAACACACGTTTAATCAATTCGGTAAATCAAATTATACTCGAAAATATTAGTTTACAAAAAAAATTTGAAGAATATCGAGAAAGTACGAAAGAAAAATTTTTATCTTTATTACAAAACACAATCAACTAATAACAACGAACTACCACTAAATATTCTAAATAATACTAACAAACGACATTCAAGAAACTATGATTGTATTAATAGTCAAAATAATTATTATAAAAGAATAAAAGAAGATACGGGGCAATATGAAACAAATAATATTGATAAAAAAATACTACAAAAAAACTAATCGAACCCGGTGGATCAGGCGGGGAGACCACTATTAAGGGTAGACTGCCACAGATATCTGACTCAATATTACAAACTGACATAGAAAAAGATAATAAACAAATAAATAAGGATTCTTTTGTAGACCCACAACCATCCAGCTCTCAAAAACGCGAAAAGGACTTTTTTGACCCAATTATAAAAACAAAAATTGTCAATTCAAATCATATTAATAATAAAAATAATAAAATCAACGAAAATAATAATGAAGTTTCAAAGAATAAAATATTTGTATCGGCGGACTTATTAACTGAAGAAATTAAAATAAAAGAAAATACAGATTTAAATATTTCTCCGAAAGATAAAGATAATAATTTAGCAAAAGAAAGTAAAGAAAAATATAAACTTATAAATGAAACTAAAAATGAATGTAATCAAAAAAATATTGTTAACGAAAATAAAGATACACTTACGATTATGGAAATGGGAATGGTCAACCAGTTAATGAATAAATTCAATAAAATATGCGACGAAATAAATAATAAAATAAGTATATGCGACGAAATAAATAATAAAATAAATATATGCGACGAAATAAATAATAAAATAAATATATGCAACGAAATAAATAATGAAATAAATATAAGCGATGAAATAGATAAAAATAATAATAATGATGAAATATTTGTTAAAGGTGAAAAAAATTTGTGTATCAACGAAAATAATAAAGTGAGTAATAATAATGATTGCGTTGAGAGAGAGAGTTTTAATGATGATAATTATATTGAAGTTACAAAAAAAATAATTTGCAAAAGTATTATTAGGAAAAATAAAAATAGAGAAGAAATATTTGAGGTCAAAGAACCATATAAAATGCATACTGAGGTAATAAATGATGACTCTAGTAAAAAAAAATAATAAAATAAAAAGTAATACAAGGTCAGAGAAATTAGATATTAAAGAGAATAAGTCCCAAGATAATTTAATAAAAAAATGTTTAAAAAAATTAAAGCTGGATATGACGGTATTTAAAATTACAATTTTTATCAAAGATAAAGAAAAGGAAAATATGATTGATTTTATAATTAAAAGAAGGAATAGATCGATTAGAATAAAAACAAAACTTAAAGAAAAATATTATGAATTTCATAAAAAACGAATAAGAAAAATATTAATATGTAATACTCGAAAAAGAAAAAAAAATTTTCTAAACAGAAAAATATACGAAAAATGGTAACAAAAATTGTTAAAACCTATGACATGATAATAATCAAAATAATAAAAATTTTTTTTTTAAACTCGCTAAAATTAAATTCGATAAATATTGTAACAGGCTAGAAAACCCCTATCCTTATCCTTAAATGTACTATCAACAAATTTTTGATTCGCGGGACGCGAATTTTTAGTGGCCGGGGGTGGCTTCTCAAGGTTGGATATCAAGAACAAATTGAACAAGTGATCTACATAATAATTAATTGACAAACGCCGCATTTTTACCATATGAAAATATGCATATAAAAAATACTTATATATATATATATATATACTAGCTGACCCGGCAAACGTACGAAAGTAGGGAATAGCGGGATAAGAAATTAAACGTGTGAAAGTCTCCAAATAATTGAACGATGACCATTTAATCTCTTAGCTACCAAATATTAAAATATATACATTTTGAATATGGGGTGAAATAACTAAAATGCTAAGATGTTTTCCCTCGACTTCTCAGAATTATACTTTTAATTTTTTTTCTAGTTCATCGAGATAAGATGAGGATCCTGAGTTTTTTTTTAGAAGTTACCACCCCTTCTTTGAGGGTGTTTCCAGCCCGTTTATTTCTAAATATAACCTACCCACTTACCTACCTTTTTTGTAAATAATTTTTTTTTCTAAAATACTTTTCTCATGACAATCAACATTATTATATTAAAGATATTCTTAAAATTATGAAGTTTTTAAAACTTAGAAATAAAAATCTACGCAAATTATCAAGATATTTTTCATTTCGATTTTTTGATTTTGGATATATATCGATGATAAAATTTCGAAAATTTTCAAAATTTTCACGAATTTGAATATTAAAACAGTTGAGACTTACTTTTTAATCAATAACATATTATTGGCTATCATGACATGAATTTTTCAGAAAAAAAAAATTTTTTTAACAAAAGAACAGGTTTGCAGTCAGTAAAATTCCGAAAAAAAGCGGTGGAAACACCCTCAAGCAATAGTTGGAAAATTCCAGAGAATATTTAGGATCTTCATGTTATCTCAGTGATTTCAAAAATGGATACAAAGTTTAATTCCAGTGAGGTTGCCTCCGAAAGATAGAGGAATACTATTATTTACGTTTAGAAGGCCTGTATACTCCAATTCGTTGCGGAAAAGACAAAGTTTTTCAAAAGTCAATATTGAATATATTGAAAGTCATGGTCAAAAAAAAAATTCAAATTTTTTATATCGTGTTCGTCCTACCGAAGACTACAATTTAAAGATTTTTTAGTGGCAAACGAACTTTCTAAAAATAGAAATGTAAGGTATTTTAACTTGTAGTCTTATCCTCGCGTATAAAAGTTGTCAACTTTGACATTTATTATCTCAAAAAAACAACGTCAGAATTGGAAGTATAGATATTTATTTCATTCAAAAAATACCCAAAAAAAAAATTAAGTGACGATTCAATTATCCGGAAGCAACCTTAAGGGAGTATCTCCGTCGAATAGTCCATTTACCGATTTCCCAATATTTTGAGAGACAAATCTTGAAATTCCCCTGCATCTAATGATTTTAATTTTGTAATTATGTCCCATCTAGTTTTAGAGATAATAAGTTTAGCGCTCTATTTTGGGTGAGAATTTTTTTTTTTTTAATTTTTTCAATTTTTTTTTTTTTTTTTTTTTACTTCACTACTATCATGCAAACAATTTTCATGCCTTTTGATTTATCCTGGTCGTTTTTTCAGAGAACCCAACAGGTT
Organism: Lysiphlebus fabarum; assembly: GCA_011426435.1. Taxonomy (NCBI): domain Eukaryota; kingdom Metazoa; phylum Arthropoda; class Insecta; order Hymenoptera; family Braconidae; genus Lysiphlebus; species Lysiphlebus fabarum. The sequence goes on from WSYQ01001286.1 coordinate 247,715, forward strand.
TCAAAACGTTATCTATGTAATATGTATATATATATATATTTTTAGTATATATATTTTGAACTTTTTATTTTTTTTATTATATATTCTCAGCTACATTTTTTTCTTATTTACAAAGTATATTTTTTTTTCAATTTATTATTTCAGATTTATACATAGGTCGCTGGTTCAAACCAAACTCGGAAATATATATTCACTTTTGTGATATATATTTTTAGTATATATATTTTGAATTTTCTATTTTTTTATTATATATTCTTAGCTACACTTTTTCTTAGCTACATCTTTTTCTTAGCTACATCTTTTTCTTAGCAGCAAAGTATATTTTTTTTTTTTTCATTTTATTATTTCAGATTTATACATATGTCGCTGGTTCAAACCCAACTCGGAAATATATATTTACTTTTGCAAATATATATTTTTTAGTATATATATATATATATATATTCAATATATATATTTTGTATTTTTTATTTTTTTTTTTTTTATTATATATTCTCAGTTATATTTTTTTCTTAGCTACGAAGTATATTTTTTTTTCATTATTATATATCTTCAGCTACATCTTTTTTCTTAGCTACCTACATTTATATAAAAATATATATATTTTGTATTTTTTATTTTTTTTTTATTATATATTCTCAGTTATATTTTTTTCTTAGCTACAAAGTATATTTTTCTTTCATTATTATATATCTTTAGCTACATCTTTTTTCTTAGCTATCTACATTTATATAAGAATTCTTCAATATCGACTGATGAAAAGGAAAAAATTTATCATTTCTGTTTTACCTACCCAGCTGTACTCCCTGACGTCCCCGATCTACTTTTTCCCTCGTCTATCATATATCCAAAACTATCATTTCTGTTTTACCTACCCAACCGTACCCCTCTGACGTCCCCGATCTACCTTTCTCCTGACCGCCCGACTGATCTAGATCTCTTATAGATACACTACTCTCGTGTTATACTTAAAACTGTCAACATCTATGAACATTATAATGATTGCAGAACTACATATTAGAATGGACGAAATATTTCAGTGTTATTTAGATTGTGCTAGTATTGAATATATTATTCGGGGTCTATATATTTATTTCTTTGTGTCTCGTTTTGTTCCATTGTCATTATCTATGGCGGCTTTCTAAATGGACGCACCTTTAAAACAATTAGAATACAACCACAAGGTAAATTTACAGTCTACAGAAATCACATTTTCTGCTATAATATATACTCACCTGGTAACCTGTGGATAATAGCAAAATGAAAAAAAAATATGTAAAATACTGATGAAAAACTTTATAAATAGGAAATTGAATCGATTTTAAAAGAAACACTTGCCTCCGCGGGCATCGAACCTGGACCACCCCAATCAGCAGAAATTGGCTTTTAAAATACTTTCACTACGTTTCCAAGAATTTTAGATATGTATTTGAAACGTATTTTAATTGTTTGCCGAAGCGTTTAAACTGGACTGTAGTCAATGGACAAAATATTTTTGATACGTATCTGTGGAACTTGTCGCAACGTTCCAGATATTTTCTAGATACTTTTCTACAGAAGATTCCGCGTTAAGTTAGCTAAATAATCATTTGATTGGTCTAGCAATATTGATAGAAAATTGAATAAATATATTTATAAGCAACTTTACTCAATACGATAATGGTTATGTCAATTTTTCTAATAGTGTTTAAGAAAGAAATTGAACACTTTTTCGATCACTTTTTTAAACACTATATTTTCAACAATTTTTCGAACGCTATTTTGATCACTTTTTTGAACACTTTATTCAAGACTTTGTGCAAATTATAGTGTTATATAAGTGCTTAGAAAAGTGCTCAAAATTATAATAATATTTTGAGTTGTATAAAAATCGTCCTTTAAAAATTTAATTCGATTTAAATTATTCAGATTAGTTGAATTTAACGAAAAAGTATTTTTTTTGGCCATATGACGTTTATATTATTTATATATTTTTAGGTCTTGGACTTACAGAAAGAAGCGTCAAGTTTTCGAAATATGATGTAACTTATTTTGCTCTCAACTGATTTTTCATAAACGTATACAATAAGATATGATACTAGAGAAACCAAAGAAGAAAATTTATTTTTCATTTATGTAAGTACTAATTGTTAGAAAAAAATAAAAAAAAGAATTATACTCGATCCCGCTATACCTATATACTCTGGTAGAAATACTCGGTCGATTCGAAATAATATCGACTGAACTATCTCGAATTACTTTAGTATTACCGTTATTACTAAGTCGATTTTAACGTTTTTTCGATGTAAAATCGAGGTAACCAAAAAGTGATTAATTACGCTTTTTGATGAATTTGAATGAAAATTATGTTCTGCAAAAAATATCTGCCCATCTATTTTTGCATTATACTTTTTGAGATTATAAAAAATAGTATTAAAATTGATTATTTTTCTGTTTTAACATTTAAAACATCAATTAACAGTGAAAAACAGAGTGATAATTTGACTCAATCAAACCATTGTGAAAAAGAGGTTCTCATTACTAAATGGAAAAAGAATTAAATTAGACGTGAAAAAATGTCCCCATATCCGATCAGTGATTTTACCGACAGAAATGAGAAACATTCTTTTTTTATTATATAAATTACTATACATGTATAAAATGTTTCGTTTATTAAATAAATAAACAAATGACTCGACAAGATTATTTTATCGATATTTTCACAGTATAAGGTTGTATTTAAAAAAGTCTTCAAAATCATTATCTTTCTTAGCTATTTGTATTCTTAAAAAATAATTTACGGCATTTTATTTAAAAAAATATTAAAAAAACAAATATAGGTAAAGATATAGATGCATTTAAAAAAAGTCAATTTCTTTAACAGTTATTGTTTATTAAAATATTTTATCAATCAGCAATAATTAGTCAAGAAATTATCTTTCTTTAAAAGCATTTTCTTTTTTAGCTATTTGTTTTCTTAAAAAATAATTTACGGCATTTTATTTGAAAGAGTATTGAAAAAACAAATAGGTAAAGAAAAAGATAATTTTTTTAACAACTATTGCTGATTAATAGATTATTTTAGTTAACAATAATTGTCCAAGAAATCATCTTTTTTTGAATGCGTTTTCTAATTCTTTTGCTATATTTGTTTTTTTAATATAATTTTGAATAAAATGCAGTAAATTAATTTTTAAGGAAACAAATGGCTAAGGAAGAAAATGCATTCAAAGAAAGACAATTTCTTGAACAATCATTGCGTATTAAACTATATTATTGATCAGCAATAATTACTCAGGGAGGTGATGCACTTAAAATAAGACAATTTCTTGAACAATTATTACACTGAGAAAAATTATTGGTAGTTTTTACCTATTTTTTTGTACAATTGCGGGACACCAGACAAAATGATGTAAGCGTTACCCAATAAAAATGTAAAACTAAAATTACAAATCTATTCGGTAAAATTTACAACTATTTGAGATAGCTTTCAATTTTGTTATGGTAAATCTTACTTTTTTATTTTGAAAAAAATATAAAACAAATTCATCAGGCAATATAAAAGAGTAAGATTTACTATAAAACAATCATAAGTTAACTTAAAAACATGTAAGTTTTACAAAATGAAATTGTAGTTTTAGTTCTACATTGTTTTTGGGTGAAAGTTACATTATTTTATCTGGCGTCTAAATAAAGACGGTAAGTAAGGGATTGGATGTACTCAAAATAGACAATTTATTAAACAATTATTCATGTAAAATACATTTTTTTTGAGTACATTCACTTTCCTATAGCTATTCGCTTTTTATTTTTTCAATGAATAAATGTCTAAATATAATCATTAAATGGACAAATAGCTAAGGAAGAGGATGTAGCTAAGAAAAAGGATGTTCTCAAAAAAAGACAATGTATTAAACAATTATTGCTCGGATATATATTTTTTTTGAGTGCATCCTTTTCCTTAGCTATATCTTTTTCGATAGGTACGTCCTTCACCTTGGCTATTTGCTGTTTGGTTTTTCAATAAATAAATCTTCGAATATAATTTTTAAATAAACAAATAGCTAAGGAAAAAGATGTGGCTAAGAAAATTGATGTACTCAAAAAAGACAATTTATTACACAATTATTGCTGGGATATATATTTTTTTTGAGTACATCCTTCTCCTCAGCTGCATCTTTTTCCTTAGCTACATCCTTTACCTTAGCTATTTGCTCTTTGGTTTTTCAATAAATAAATCCCTCAATATAATTTTTAAATGAACAAATAGTCGCGAAATAAGATGGACTAAGCTGCATCTATTCTCTTCCATTTCTTAGATAACTAAATGCCTGAGAATTTGAAAATCAAATAAATATTTATAATAATCAAAACAAAATCACAGATTTATGTACCCCGAAATGCCTCAGTTGTTTTTTTTTTTTTTTTTTTCTATCTTTAATAATCAAAAAACGTGAATTGAAAAAATATCTCAAAATTTTGGAGTATATAGAGCTGCATAGTTTGCTAGATAGAAAAAAAAAAAAAAAAAAAAATGAGGCGTTTTTTCACAATAGCAATTTCATTGTGTTAATATCATTATAATAAAAACCGCCTCATTTTTTTTTTTTTTTTTCCTCTATCTAGCAAACTATGCAGCTCTATATACTCCAAAATTTTGAGATATTTTTTCAATTCACGTTTTTTGATTATTAAAGATAGAAAAAAAAAAAAAAAAATTGAGGCATTTCGGGGTACATAAATCTGTGATTTTGTTTTGATTATTATTTCACTTATTTTGTTTAACCTGTATAAATAATTATAATTCTTAGTTAAAATAACCTTACGATGATTGGTATTCACAATTAGAATTGAAAAAAAAAAAAAAAGGATTATAATCATTGACAATTTCGAATTTTTTCACTATAAATTACTCTGGGTTTTCATTTACTACATTATTTACTTATGATAGTACCGTTATTTTTTTTTATTTTGTTCACATTAAATCTACAGTGTTTCAGTAAGAATTATATAAATATGAATTAGATGAAAATTCATAAAAATATATAAATTTATAAAAATATTGTACTCGAATAAATAAACATAGCTGTGTATACATCAAGAGCGAGATTATTTTTTTTTTTCTATTTAATTGAGCTAACCCGTTTTATTATTTTTTTTACATGAATAATAATGAATTGTTTATCATAGCGGACGACAAATTCAATAATTACTGATTTGTTTTTTGTTTTTCAAATTTAAATTTGATATAAATTGTAAAAAAAATGAGAAAACACAATTCAAGAAAAAAAAAGAATTAATCTCACTTGGAAACTTTATAATCAATCGGTTTTTTTTTTTATTATAATTCATATCAAATTAAAATTTATGAAACCAAGAATACATCAATAATCATCAAATTCATGGCCCAAATTTATAAACAATCAATATTTTTTATTTGAAAAAAAAAAAACAAGCGGCAGGCAGTTTTCGTGTGACGGCTATGCTATACAGTTACATTTTCGATTTTTTGACTATATCTAATTGCTGGACGCAGTTGTGCACCAACACATGCCTCGATATGATATACACACATGTTGTATATGTATGATACGAAAAACTCGGGAGAAGGAATAGGCGAGGGGTTAGCGCGACGTATTCGAAGAAACGTGGACATTTCAGCTTGAAAATTTAGTTTTTAGTAAGATTTGTTGCCCGGCTTTTGTTGAACTTTATAATTTTTTTATTACTTGTTGGAAAAATGCAAGAGTGGACTCATTGGAAAGAGAGTCATTGATTTACATAGTGAAACTATTTTTATTTTTTTTTTTTAACCAATATTTAGCAAGATAGAAATTCAATAAAAACTGATGACGTCACGGACCACTGACTTAAAATACTTATACGTTAGTAAGTCTCGCATGGGGTAAAAATTGAGACGAGACTCTACCGAGTCTCTTGATATATTTATATTTTTTTTTTTATATTCTTTTGAAGAATCAAATCAAATTAATATTACGAGGGATTAATTTAGCAGTACACTTAGTCTCTTAATTAAAAAAAATTCACGTTCAATAAACAAGTAAATGAACCAAAAAAATTTTAAACAATAATATTTATTAATTATGAATAAAATGATCGATCGATTAAAAAGTAATTCCAAAAAAACACGAGCTCTTTTTTAAAAAGTTGTTTTTTTTGTTCAAATTCTCTACAATCAATTTTTTCGAAAAATATACCTGATATCATATATAAAACTAGCTAACCCGGCAAACGTTGTTTTGCCATACATACTTATACGGTAGTAAGTCTCGCGCTGGGGTAAAAATTGAGGCGCGACTCTACCGAGTCTCTTGATAAACAATCATAACTTTTTTATTATTTCACTTGGAAAAATTCTATTAACGCCGAAAGATTCAGGAGGTCGAGATAAAATTTTTAGTGAACGATTCAAAATTTGTAGTTGCATAATTTTTTTTCTAGGCTCATTTCTTTATAAAATAACCATATAAACAATCCTAACTTTTTTATTATTCGACTTACGAAAATTCTATCAACGCCCAAAAGTCGAGAACAAATTGTAGTAAAAGATTCAGAATTTTTAGTTGCATAGTTGCTGTGTCATAGATGATTAAATAAATAATAAATAGTTAATAATTATAATAAAAATGAATAATAAGAATATTTTTTTTTTTAATATTTTTAAACAATTTAGAATAGTAATTCATCATTAAAATCTCACAGACTTCACTGCTGGAAAAGGTAAATTTTATATCTTTCAGGCTTGATTTATTGTTGACTCTAAAAAAAGTTAAATTATACCTGTTGTCGCTTGGCGTCCCTCATTTCATCTCAAAAAGGTAAATTTAATTTTTTTTTTTTTGTAAATTTTACCATTCTCCGTGTACACTGATCAATAAAATATTTTCATAAATATTGTTAAAAAAAAAAAAATTGATAAATAAATTACTATTAAAATTGATTTTCCTTTCACAAAATTTGAATAATATATTTAAATCTATATATGAGCTCTGCCAGTAAAAACACACACGGTAAACTAGGTTTATTTGTTCTTTTGTTTCACGTGAGTTCACAACAAAGATGAGAACCGCTTCATAACCCCAATGTATCTTCATATACCTTATCATCTAGACTCTCTTGCATCTGTCAAATTTGTTGTTTAAATTAAAAAAATAAATATATTATTGACAATATTCGCAGATTACGTGTGAGTATATTAATCAACGAAACTCTATCATAGTTTTCATATGCTTTTTATGCTCTACAAGAGTCTATTTGTCACAATATTGTATTTTTTTTGGGTTTTCGCTTACCTCGATTTTTACTGTGAAATAGAGGCAAAATCTACCTCGATTCGAAAATTAAATTTCTACCACGGATAAGATTGAATAAATCAAAAATAAATTTTCTTCTTTGGTTTCTCTAGTATTATATTTTATTGTATATGTATATGAAAAATCAATTGAGAGCAAAATGAGTTACATGACATTTCGAATACTTGGCGCTTTCTTATGTAAAAAAAACTGTATTTCTTTTTTCGTTATGATATCACATTTTCTTGTAAAGTTCTTCGATTATTAACGATAAGAAAATAAATAATATCAGATTGGTTCTTACCATAAAATAATTTTTTTTTAATTCTGAATAGTTTAAGGTAGCATAAAAAATCAAATTTTTGAATAATTTAAAAAAAAAAACTATGATGACGATATAAAAATATATGTGGCAATATTGAATTTATTGTATCATTGAATTTTTCGCATAAGTGAACCCACAGGTTACAGACTATTTGATATAAACCCTTTGCATATGCACTTCGAATATGTATATTTTGGAATTTTTTCAAATAATTATTGTAAATTGCAGTGTCAAAATGTTGAAATTTTTTTTTTTATAGGAGAATGTGCTCTAAAGCGGACAAAATTAAAAAAATTTTTATAAAAAACTAATATTTATTATTGTAATAACATTTTCCTTTATACCTTTTCTATTGTTGCAGTAGAAATAGAAGAAAAAAGAAAAAAGAGTTTCTATACAATCGTCAATACCATTTATTTAAAAAATATAAATATTTTTATAGTCGCATCCATGCACACGCAAGTGTGTGACAGAGAGAGAGAAATTATAAAGTTCGAAAAAATTATTTCGTCAATATTATTTATTTAGAATAATTCAGTAATTATTGCTATATTTTTAAGGAAATAAATTTATAAAAAAATATGTTTTAACCCAGGCAGAAAAAGTTATTACTTTTTGACTACCCATGTCATATTGACGTCAATTTTGGACGTCAATTTGAGGTCAAAAGTAACTTTTTTTGACTTTTACTAGGTGGCGTGCCAGTTCCCATGGAAGGGCCAGCAGTGGTTCTCCAAATCAATTTTGAATTGTACCAAAATAGTGTTACAGCAATAAATGCTGCAATTTAGAAATGATAAAAAGATAATAAATTGTTACAACAATCGTTACAAAAATGGATGCTACAATTCAGAAATTTATAAATAATAATTGTTATACAGCAATAAACGGGTTTTACAAGTCCCTTCAAACCATTACCCTAGCGAAAATAACGGCACCAATCCGACAGTCGGTTTGTGCACTGATCTCATACAAAAACGACACACAACCGACACACGAATATAAGAATTTTCAAATCATAAAAACAAATAGTAAATAGGATAGAAAAAAGAAATTATTATGTCTAAAAATTTTTAAATATTAATCTTATAAATTTAGACACATTAGAATTTTTTTAAAATTATTTTATTTATTTGAAAACTCAATTATGTTCCAATATTGAAAGTAGGGTTATGTTATCAGAATCTGTCAGAATTATTTGTACACGACTGTGAGAATTTTCAATTTTCACACAAATCCGACACACGTACGACGGTATAGTTGTTTTTTGTATTTTTTAATATTGAAAAAAAAAATTATTTATAATATTAAATGTAATTATAATATTATATTCAATATATAATATTTTAATAATTTTAGACAAGCCAAACTTTTAAATGCTAAAATTAATTTTAAAAAAAAATGGGGTGTCTAAAATTACTAAAGTATTGTATATTAAATATCAGAAAAAAATTTTATTATAAAAATACTTTTAATATTAAAAAAAACGAAAAAAAATATACTGTCGTACGTGTGTCAGATTCGTGTGTAAATTTTAATAGTCGTGTACAAATAATTCTGACAACATAACCCTACTTTCAATATTGGAACATAATTGAGTTTTTTATTATTAATATTTAGAAATTTTTAAATTTTTTTGTATGACTTGAAAATTCTTATTTTCGTGTGTCGGTTGTGTGTCGTTTTTGTATGAGATCAGTGCACAAACCGACTCGTCATTTTCGCTAGGGTAGGCATTGACTATGAGCAGTATGAAAGTGATTTAGTCGTTCGCTGTAAACCATTGAAAAGGATACTAATTAAGCCAAAATTTCTATGTTTTGCGACAAATTGTTATTCCTGTCGCCAGGGATAACTAAGGGATAATAAAGTCAACAAAAGATATCCTTGGTAGCCCTGGCGAGAATGACAAGAGCGAATCAATCAAGAAGACAAGAAATCCAGGAGGACGAACTCTCCTCAAAAAACCGTATCGCTATACAGTCGCCACTTAATCGCGGGGCGCTTCGGTCTACTGAAAACGTGCGCAATCCGGACCACTTTTATTTTACAATTCGCATTCCAAACATACTCGTTCTTTGAATAATTAAGATTTTAGGAAAATTATTCATCAGGGTACATCCTTCTTTCTAGCTATATATTCGTAATAAAAGCATCAAAATTTACATAAATTTTTTATTAATAAATAAATGCCTAAGAAAAAGAAACAGAAAACTTATGACTAAAGAAGTAGATGAAGTTGTAAAAAAAAGTCGACTACTTGCTCAATTATTATTAAAAATTGATCAGTCAATTGCATTTTTTTTGTTAGCGATTCGTTAATTATAAATGCATGTAATGAATTACATGAACATTTTTTTTATTTATGCAATTACTCTATGAAAAATTATTTAAACAAATACATCTGTTTTTCTAGCTGTTTGTTCTTAATGAATGCATTTGACATTACTTAAATTAATTTTTTAAATAAACAAATAGTTGCAGTTATGAAAGAAGATGGTATTTATAAAGAGAAAATTACTGGTACAAGGACTCATTATATGATTGTGTAATTAATTGTATCTGTTTTTCTAGTCATTCGTTTTTTTTTCTTGTAGAATAATTTATTCACAGTTTAGACACATTAGTATCACCTTAATTATATTTTGTTGTTAATGGTTTAAATGATTCAAAAGAATAAGCTTATGAGGTTAGAGAGCAAGCTGCCCTACAAATACAAAACACAAAACTACAGATAGCGGTAATTTATGGAAACTTACCACTAAAATCAAAAGCAAACTAATTGCAAATCAAGAGCAAATCAAAAACTAATCCAAAACGTTTCAATAGGAAAACAAGATCTAATCAAGAGCGCAAAAAATTCTGAAAAATATATAAATGAATAGTATTGTTGATAAAATTATGTCATTTCATCAGTGTTATTTTTATTTTTTAACCCAATTTAACCGAAATGATTATGAATAGAGAAAAAAAAAAATATTTGCTGTCTGCGTAGAACGATTACATAGCTAATCAGCAAGAACAAATCCAGAACGTTTCAATAACAAATCAAAAGCAAATGAAGAGCAAAAAAAATTTTTAAAAATCAATAAATAAATATTATTGTTGAATAGTTTATGTCATTTTATCATTGTTAATATTATTTTTTTAGTTATTTTAACCAAAAAAATTATATATAGAAAAAAAAAAAAAATTTTTAGTCTGCGCAATCAAATTGAGTAGTTTTTTTTTATATTGGCTAATTAATTAATTAATTTTACAAATATTTATGAAAGCAGATGAAATTTAAAAAAAAAAAATTACTGATACAAGTACTCTACAAAAAGTTGTTTAAATTATTGCATTTGTCTTTCTAACCATTCGTTTCCCTAAAAAAAAATATATATATATTTTAATTTTTTTGCAATTATAATAAACAGATGACTAGGAAAATAGATAAAGTTGTTAAAATATTTTTTCAAAAACTATAATGGTATCAGTATAATTGTTCTTTTTTTAGTACACTGAGAAAAACAAACGACAAAAATTGTTATACCAGCACGACAAACTAGAGGTGAAATCCTATCTGATCAATTATTATCGATACATAAAACAAAAACTGTTAGCCATCATATACATTTTATAATACAATTAAGACAATTTTTGTTATGCGGCACAACAATATTTATATTTGTAATATTTGTATTATAATTTTATATTGGAATGTGTAATAACTTTTGTTGAGCTGCATAGCAAATTTTACTGTCCATCAATATTTGTCGTGTTGGTCAATAAATATTGATGAAAGTCTACCACTTTTTACCGTTTTCGCGGCCAATGGCATCCTCGTCGAGTAATGTCGGTAGTTCTCGACTTCTGTCGTGTCATCAATAGTGCCTCGGTATAGCAAGTAGATAAAGATTCAACTTGGATATTAAACAAATAATATCAATAATGGAGTGACAGACTAAATTTACAAACATAACCTTCATGTTTCAATTTAAATGATTAAATGATTAAAACCAAAAAAATTGATATAATCAATAATTTCTTTACCAATGCGAATGATAAATTTATATATATATATATTAAAAACTATAAAAATATAACATAAAATATATTTTATTAATATTTAGAAATACCATTTTAATTATCAATTATTCAAAAATACCTATACAGACATATTCGCATATAAACTACTTTGACTGGTAAGTGTGTGTATGTGGTTGCAATAAATGAAACGGACCAAAAAAAATAGAGAAGAAAGGTCACTGTTGCCATGTTTACATTTCGTGCGCCATGTTCGACAACCGATGAGTGATAATTTTTGTATGATTTAATTAATAACATTTATAATTCGTGATAGAAATTGATAATTTTTTTTTTATAATTTTCGTAATTTAAAGAAGTATAAGCTGTAGTAAAATAAAGATTTTCTGTGAGAGCGTTTTTTCAATAGAAGGGAAAACGTTCCGGTACTCCCTATGCTTGTGTGTTAAAAAGCTAAATTGTTGTCAACTTTGACACTAATTGTCTCAGTTAAAACGTGATAGAAAATTACAAAAAAAATTTGATAAAATAGATCTTTATTTCACTTAAAAAATGAGCCCACTTTGATCAAAATCTGTGAGAGGGAATTTTTCTTTAATATTTTGACATTCAGCCTTAAAAAAAAAAAATTTATGTAATTTATTTCATGCATTCATAATTAAGGCTGAATGTCAAAATATTAAAAAAAATTTCCTTTCACAGATTTACTACTTATCTTGAAGCTAACACTATTTCCCATGTGCATCAGCCAATAAGCATGTACGGAACGTTATTATTATGAATAATAATTACCGATAACACGGGAAAATGCCAATTCTCGTTACAGTGCAGTTGTCAATTCTGTACTTTTTAGTTTTAGAATAAAAATTCGATGATGTGTTACCTGTCTTTCCGATAATCCTAAATGTGCTGACAGTTCTACTTTTCGTTTGATGTTTATGTATTTGTTGTAGTGGAACTCTTTTTCTAATTCAACTTTTTGATAATCAGTGTAGACGACTCTATACTTGTCCGTTGTCCTGGTTTTTCCTGTAACATTTATCGTTTTAAATTCCCATTATTATTATTATTATTATTATTATTATTATTATTATTATTATTATTATTATTATTATTATTATTATTATTATTATTATTATTATTATTATTATTATTATTATTATTATTATTATTATTATTATTATTATTATTATTATTATTATTATTATTATTATTATTATTATTATTATTATTATTATTATTATTATTATTATTATTATTATTATTATTATTATTATTATTATTATTATTATTATTATTATTATTATTATTATTATTATTATTATTATTATTATTATTATTATTATTATTATTATTATTATTATTATTATTATTATTATTATTATTATTATTATTATTATTATTATTATTATTATTATTATTATTATTATTATTATTATTATTATTATTATTATTATTATTATTATTATTATTATTATTATTATTATTATTATTATTATTATTATTATTATTATTATTATTATTATTATTATTATTATTATTATGTAAAAAAATAAAGTTATGATTGTTTTTATCATTATTTTATGAACAAATAGGCCTAGAAAAAAAACTATGCAACAACAAATTCTAATTCTTTTCATAAATTACTACAAATACTTACGAAGCTTTTCGACCTAATCCAAACCCTCTAGGCTTATTTTTTAAAAAGTCGACTTTCAACCCTTCTCCCACCTTAACTTGTTGAATCACAAATTAAACCCTTTATCTCTCAAATTACTACAAATTAGGAGGTTTCTAATGAGCCTACCTACGACTAAATCAGACAAACGGTGGTTCCAGGTTCACACTGGCGATAAAAATAACAAAAAAATTGAGTGTAAAGATATTCAAAAATCATAATAGAAAGATAGAAAATAGTAGAATAGTTATCTTGCAGTGTCTCTCTTTTTTGTCTCATACTTGACGGAGGCACTACCGTGCTTCTTGATCGTATGTAAAATGAATAAACATTTTATGATCAATAATGCCAAATCGAATGAAAGTCGAAATATCAAATTAATTAATTAATTTATAAAATAAATGAAAAAATACCATGAAACATAATGGCTTTTTCTTGAAAAAGCACCTGATATATTCTTAATATTTACTTGAAAATAAATTAATTAGTTGACAATATTTATTTATAAAAAAATAATTATAATTTATGATGAATATATATATGTAAATATATATACTCATCAATCAATATATATAATCCTTTTGATTGTTTTGCATGAGTTTGTTGGTGTGCGTGTGGGCAATACGCGAAGCAGAAAAAATACATCTTGCATCCACATGTCCTTTTTCAATGTGACGTCAGTCAGCTGACAACAATTTTTTGGAATTTTACAAAGTACAACTCTTTGAAAAAAAATTAAAGATAATATTCACAGTTTTCAAAGTACAAGCGCAAACGTACCTATACTTCCTATGCTTACGGGTTAAAGTCGTCAATTTTGACACTAATCATCTGGATTTCAAAACGGAGCAAACTTGCGAAATAAATTCCACCAAATAGATAATTATTTTATTGTACCATTCAATGCTCAATATAATAAAAGACAAGATGGAATTGTGATAAAACCACTACTCATTTAATCGTTGTTAAGAAATAGCTTTTGGTATTTAATCGATGATTTTTAAATGACATAAATTAAATTTTTGAATAAGCAAATTGCTACAGAAATAAAGTAATTAGAAAAAAAACTACTGCCACAATTACTTTCTAAAAAATTATTTATTTAACCTTATCCTTTTTTCGAGCCGTACTTTTAGTATAAAGAAAATAAATGTAACTATCGATAAATTCAAAAAAAAAAAAAAAAGAAAAAAAAAAAAAAAAAAAACAGCTTAAGAAAAAGATGCAATTGATCGAATAATTTCTTAGAAAATAATTAACCAAGTTGTCTGTTTTCAATTACATCTTTTTTTGTAGTCATTTGTTTATTTAAAGAATCATTTACGCAATTTTGAATGCATTTATAAAGAAATAGATGTTATTGTGGCCAGAAGGACATATGCAATTGCATAA